>DWDV01003383.1:0-10621 GCA_018245615.1 Mimoniades ocyalus | reverse complement strand
AGGTCTAGTACCATGAGCTGATATTTCGTATCCCAAAAAGTTTACTTGCGATTTACCTAGCACACATTTGGAAGTGTAATGTTTTAAGAAACCACAATTTGTGAGCGATGTTTTGACATTAGCGATGTATATTTTTGCCTTAAATATTTTTTATGTTATATTCTTTGAACATGAAATATATTGTTAATATTATATACAAGGGGAACGAAGTCGCGGTTACCACCTGGTTTGTGATGTTAAACATGTTCTAACAGGGTGCACCAGTTACCAACGATGGGATTCGACAATCTCAACTCCTTGGAGACATTGAACCTGCAGAATAACAAGTTGCAACACATTCCGGAGGAGATCATGGAACCTATACTGGATACATTGCGTGTAGTCGACATTATGGGTAACTAATATGATAATAATATCGCGCTTATAATCCCTCAAGAGGCAGGCAGAGAAGTATCGTACACTACCACGTTTCACCAATAATTACGATTACGGCCCATCATAGAATAGATTGTGAGTCTATTGCCATACGTCATATATTAGCCACTGCTAGAAGTTCTGAATTAAAAAATGAAACCCGAGAGCCCAAGTCGCGTTTTGCAATCACTTGACCAACGAGACAGTCAATCATATGATCATCTTATAAATAATAATGATATAAATATCATCCATATAACACCATATAATTGTGAACACCGTTAAATTATAACACATCTTGGGAGAATAAAACCTGTCCAGCGTTTGTGAATAATATAAAATAATTAAATCATCACTTTTTGTTACCTTATAATTAATCCATGACGAACCGACAATTTTCTAAAAGTTGTACAAAAGTTTAAGTACATTTAAAATATGATTGTTCATATGTAGATAATCCCCTAATTTGCGACTGCGAGCTGGCGTGGTACGAGGCGTGGCTGGCGGGGCTGCGCGACCGCGACGACGAGATGATGCAGAAGAAGCGCACCGTGTGCACCATGCTGACCGAGCACAGGGAGTACAGCGTCGCCAAGATGCCCCTCGAGAAGATGAATTGCAAGCGGAAGCTCGGCTTCGGGCTCTCCGGCGCCCACAGAACTTGCCCTCTGATAGCCGTCAACACGTTCATTGTTTTACTCGCTAAATGGCTCTAGACAAGCGATGCACTATATTAAGTCCCTTACTCCCTTTTGTTTCGCGCGAAGGCTCAACTGAAGCTAGCTGTGGCCGGATAGCTCCGTGCGATCCCTTCGCGATTTATATAATTATTTTCGATATAACGTGATGAATTTGTGCAACAAAATACGATACATATCATTATCGGGCTGATGGTAACATTTGTAGAATTTTGGTGGGGAATTTGTGATAAACACGGTTTTTACGAAACGTCGCGTAAGTTAGTGCATAATACACTGCGTAATTTTTAAAATTAGAACAACTTTTACTACAGGTACGTCTCACTTTACAGTAGTGTATCTAAGAGCGAGAGGGAGACAGCAGTCGGCGGTCCTGCGACACGACGTCGGCGAATGTAATGTTGTTGAGCGAATGAGGTGAAACTTGTGAAGTCGTTAACGGGCTAAAGCGGAATGATGAGCACATATATTTTGTTTTTGAATTTTCTAAACCTAACTATAAACGAAACTTGTTATATTTTGTATCGTTTACCCCTGCCTTTAATAGTAACTGTACACGTTATTCTATTAGTAAGCTTTTATGCATTTACCGTGTTGACTATTATAATATTAATAATCTATGCTAGTTATTATGTATATGGGGCTCCAAGTATATTTGTCCTATTTAAATTCGTGCATTTAATCGACTTTCATATATATAGATTTCGAAATTATTCCTTCTATTGCTACCTCCTGTGTAGAAAATATTAGGTTTATAATTAAAATGTTATTGTCGCATAGACGTAGAGCCCCTGGATGTTCTATTTGATGTAGTCTAGGTATATCTAAATGGAAAAGTATTAGATAATGTAATAGATCAATGTATGCCAAACGATCTAAGGAAGTTGTCTCTTGTTCTAAAACAGAGTGTATTCGAAGTTCCTTATGCTGTTTCTTAATTTGGAAAATGAAATTATTTAAATTTGAAAAATATAAAGCAATAAAGACGAGAAAAGCTTAAGAGTTTAAAATGAATGGCAAAGTCATAAATGTATTTGTATTAGAAATTCAAAGAGTTTACTGTTTTAATGAAGATGTTAATGAATACAATGAATCTCACTAATTCCTCGAACTTCTTAAATATAAATGAAGAGTGTCCAGTCATGGTTTTCAATTTAGTAATTTGATAAGAAATAACTTATCATTCCAAGTTTTATTTGATACACATTCTTTAAATAAAAAGAATGAGTCGATGTTTCATATTCGTGAATGTTGACAGATTCAATATTTATTCAATTTTCTAAGTAATCTTTCATCTATTGATTCCTCTATACTGAGAAATACAAATATACACTACAAAGCAAATCTGAAACAATTACAATTTGAATATCAAATCAAACCAGATCAGTATCAAGTATTTGGACAACGTTAATGGATTGTTTGGTATCAACTTAGTGGATTATACGTTGTTAATTCGTTGGATCCTTTTAACATTCCTTTGCTCTTACTTCTTATTTCAGCTTTAAATGGTACTGTCGTTTCATTTTCTAAACCTTCTTGGGCTTTTGTTTTTTCGAGTAATAAAATTGTTATTTATTTACGAAATTAACATGAAATAAGATTGTATAATGCTGTCGTACTTCTATATATTCTTTGATTTTTCGTGCTTTATAGTTTTTTCGTATAACAATAGTAGTCGAGTTGCATTGTTTTGTTACATTTGGTGTAGATTCTATGGGTAGTATATTAGGAGGAATAATAAATGTGACTTTAGACTTAATCACTAATGATTTCCATTTGCTTTCCATGCATTTTAACGCTGCTTTCATTTCACAACATATTTTAGAAGCACGTGAGGTCTTGCGAAGTTAGACATATTTGGCTCTAGGTGGTGGTTGCCTACTGCTTGAGAGACTAAAATAATAATAGTAATAATTTACGCTGCTTTCCCTATATGACAATAGCAAGAGTAGATTCATTTCATTAATAGCAAATGTATACTGCTTTATCGTGTACCGGCGTGTATGAGATTTTATTTTCATATTCATCTTTAACACATTTCATATTCATTTTATACAGAGATTTAAAAATAGCGCGCAATTCATTTCTTCTGTTTGGCAATTTCTTTGCTTTTATAAAGTTTTACGATATTATCCAAATTTAAGACCTTATACAAGTGATAACACTGTAACCAAAAACATATCCCCTAGTCTGAATTATATAAGTATATTTAAGAATATTATATTATATATACATACATATATTATACATATACATGCGTTTAATATTGAATGCTTGTTATGTGATAACCATGTATTCCTTGTTCGTTTAATTCCAATTTTGAAATGAATGTTGTGAATGTTTGTAATATTTCAATATTTATATGAATACTATAAACAAACTTTATTCTCTGCTGATGAATAATTTAAACTTAAAAATTAGAATTATTAACCGTACATAGATATGTACATGCAGTAAATCGTAACAATATTTACGTTTAAAAAAAGAGCTATGTAATGATTTTACACATTTAACTATAATACGTTCAATAAAATTACTTTGAATATTAATTCGAGTTAATTGTTTTTTTTTTTTGTATTACTTGCCAGACTGCAGAACTCAGTGAATGTGTTTATATTTTTACAATAACTTTTTAATATTTAATCAACGTATATATAAAAAAAATATTGACGCGTGTAACACGCGAGATGAAATACGTATTTTGTATTACATTTGCACGCGTCGATATATAAATTGTAATAATGTAATTATATAAAATAATCGTCAAAGTGTGTGATAATGCTAGTTTTTTGTGTGTTTTACAATGATACTCACATATTTAACACTAGTGCACAACAATCATGCACATTATTCTATTTAACTTGTATTTTAGAGACGTGTAACTTTGATTAATAATTGTGTAACTTTGATTGAGCGTTGTACTCAGAGTCGGAAATACATACCTGATAATTGAGGATTTTTATTAGCCGTCGCATAGATGTTACAGGTTTTAACTTCTTGATGTCAGTTATTTCCTTCTCTTTATATCGATGTTGAAGTATATTGTCGTGTTGTTCCTGTATGAAAATTATATCTTTAAAAGCTTTTCTCTATAATTGATCTGACGCAAGTTGGAATGATGTATTATTATTACTAAAAGGTGCAGTTATAGAGAGGCCGATAGTGTAACCCGAATATTTTATTTCTGTTCACATTTTTCGTTTCTACATCAATGGTGATGTATTAAAAATATTACGATGATGAGGATTAATTGGACTTCAGGATAAATTTAGTCTAACTAATATTTTAATAACTCATTTCAGTTGGGAAAAGTAAACCACAAGAAAAAAAGTACTAAACAATAAAAATGCACTCCAGTCGGCAGATCTATAAACGCACCCCTTAGGTACGTTTATAGATATTTACCATATTATAAAGCTTACTGTTCACTATCGATGTTTCACTATTGTATTCCTATAATGACATTAGAAGGTATTAAGGGTAACCAACACAATACATATCGGGAGGTAGAACTAAAGTATCGTTGGAAGGTACTACGGACCTTATTGCATATCAAATTTAGATATAAGGAATATATTGTAGGTAGTATTATGAATTGTATTCGTTGTAACAATTTATATGTTAATTCGTCAATGTTAGCGCTCACTGTACGTCTAGCTTTTCGAATTTCAATGTGGCTATGTGCGTTTAGTGTGCGTTTGGAATTTACACTATTTATATTTGTATAATAATTAATAATTGTCCCCCAGCAATAATTATTAATTACTCTGTAATTACATATCTGTTCTAAAAGAAGCAATAAATAAATGTGTTTCTTGTTGTCTCATATTTGTTAAAATGTTTATATTATATTTGTAATGTACGATATTGTTTATAAACGAGTTAATGTTTCGAATTAATGCAAGTTTATGGTCACATTTATTATTTAAGATTAACTTAAGTAACATAATTCTAATATTAAAAATTTTTGCTGTAAAAGTGTATTAAAACTATGGTTTTAAATAAAATTTAAATATGATTAAATGGTTGTTTTATTGATACTAATGGTTAAGTGACTTTTTGAGAAGTGACAAGTAAATTATAAATTAGATTATTAAAGCTTAATTTTTTTTATGACACTAACAACTAACTAACTATTACAACATCGGGTTTTTGATTTTGAAATACCTTTGAAGGGAATTGTTTAATAACGACATTACAACGACATTACATTATTTTTATCAATCAAACATTTTAAAAACCAACACATATTATAAAAGTAAATGTTATGTATAATATAAATAATAAAGTTAAAGATTCATCAAAGGAAAACATGGACAATCGTGCTTTTATTAAAATTAGATTCATTAAAGGACGTTTGGTCGGGAAAAAATGGGACGAGCTGTTAGGCAGTTTAAATAAAACGATACAGTAAGGTAAGCTTTCGTGATAAAACGGCGTCAGATGTTTCGAGGTACGAGTTCTTGACGGGGTCGGGTCAATATTATATTTCAATTAAGTTTATATTTCATATTGAATGGTAGCACGTACATATAATATGACTGATACTGCCTACCCTTTCGGGGAAATATGGGCCTGATGTTATGTTACATTAAGTATTAATTCATATATGAGTAAACCCCAATCTTTACGTATATTTAATATGTGTTCACCACATTTAATCTAGCCGGAATCATTGATGTAAAGAACTGGCCAAACTTTTTTATTTACAAACAAGAAAAGTTTAATTCCAACACCGTGGCAATTTCTAACGAAATCTTTACGAAGTCGCATAAATAATTCTAATGCTTTATACAGAGACTACCCCCTGGAGGGGGAGTAATGCGGTTGTCTAAATTCTCCACAGTGCATTGCCAGTTGTAGCACAAATATACAGTAGGTGGCCACATTAAAATATAAGACTACATTTTTTATCCCATGAACATTCTTTTCATTTAACATTAAGTTAAATAAATATTTTTTTATTATCTAAATAGTTATTCTTTTAGTTTCTCAAACATACACTGTTTCATATAAAAAAGTACATTATAAATACAAGAATGAATAGAATACAAAAAATAAATCGGAGTTCCAAATACAAAAAAAAAATGTGTGTGTCCATAATAATTTGCCCATCTACTGTAATTAAGTGCAGTGTCATGCTAACTACTTGGCGTATATTGGCTATGACCACATCTCACTTAAACATCGTCATAATCAGCCATTAAGTCCACTGTTGGACGTAGGCCTCCCATGAGGGGTTATGCCCCCAATCCCCACACTCGGCATGCCAGCTGGGGATCGCAGAGCGTAGCTTGTCGCACTGTATCTGTGCCTAGGCAGACCGCGCCATACCGCGATCTGCCAGCGCCGGGTTTAGCCGTCTCTTACGACACCCTGTCCCCTGCGCGGGGCCGGGCGATGTATACTCGTACTCACTCCGCCCCGACACGAAATAAACAAACTTTGAAATTTTGTATAGAACATACATTTGCATAGTACAATCCTTGCATAAATAGTTTCAAAGAGCGTTTGTTTATTAATAAACGTATAAACGCAACAACGTAACTTCACGCCTGTAATCGCCGAAGAGTTAGGCAGAGGAGTGTAGGACGTTTCACCAGTTACGTTTACGTCCCACTATGGAACAGGGTGTGAGAATATTGCCATACCCCGGACTTAATGCTGGATTCGGACGGCTCAGGACCGGGGGAGTGGCGCCGGTTAGGGGAAGCCCTTGTCCAACAGAGGATGATGATGGAATAAATGAATAATCATTAGTGATCATTTCACGCTCATTAGCTACTTACTGTATATAATATATAAACTACAAATAAAATAAATACTAATACACGTATCTTTATTACTGAACATAGATCTTATGGATGTTTCCGTAACTGGGTACACGTCATCTATATTCAACGGCATTTGGATATACAAATTTAATCAAAATAAATTACATTTCGGTATATTGCCTATTGATAAACTATGTATAATATAACAGTCCAAACAAGATATCGAGTAGTCAAAAAATCATATAATGGCATTAAGGAATTGATGGATGGTAAAAAAAAACTTGATAAGCACACCGATCATAATTTGTTATCATCACCGATCATAATTGAGTTTGTTTTTGAAATAATGTATCTATTAAATTTTGTAGTAATATACATAGTTATTATAAAACCTAGAGTACAAGTGTAGCTGTAGTTCCGAGAATAATGAATGATTATTTTGTTAGTTCGTGTTCAAAACCCTCAGTTGTACGATATGTACTCGTAGATAAGAATCGTCGCGTGTCTTGACGCAATGCTGACCTAACACGAATTGTGCCTAAGGTTAGTTCTAGGCGGAAATGTTGCTCATATTTTCGATCTATATTACAGGGTACAGGTGGACGATGTTGGTGAAATTCTGTGAATGTGCATTTAATCTTTCTGAGTACTCAACATCATGCCCGTAATCCCAGAAAAGGTAAGCAGAGGAATGTATTACACTCCCGCGTTTCACCAGTTACGTTTGCGCCCCACCATGGAATAGGTGGTGGGCATATTGCCATACATCGGGCAAATTAACAGACTCCGATCCACTACCAGAAATCTTAAATTAGAAATATCAAGTAGTGCCAACCCGGAATTTGTACCAACACCTTCCAATGAAAGTCGCGCTTGCAACCAACGAGGCAGTCTTTCTGAGTATACATATATTATGTTTAGAATTATTTTAAAGATTAATATTTAATTTAAGTTAGTTACATAAGTTATTAATGTTTCCTTCGCCAGTTATCTTCTTCTGTATCGCATATTTATGACTGAAGGTCGAGTCTCAGAAAGCACTTAGCAGCGGTGTGAGCCAGTTCTTTCCACTTCTCTCGGGTTTGTGCTTCTCTCGGGGCAACCTTCATGAGACCTGACGATCTAACCAGGGAAAAAGGAGACCCTTATTCAAGAATAAATACTTTACAGTCTCAGCTTATAACTTCGTTGGATATTACTGACTTTTTAATTTCGTCTAAAAGCTAATACAAAATAAAATAGCCGATATGATTCAGGAGTCATATTATGAATTGTTTAGATAACTATTATTGTAATTGTGTGTGTGTGTGTGCGTGGGCGGGTGTGTGTGTGTGTGTGTGTGTGATTTAAGGAACATTTTCTTAGAAATGGAAATATTATTCTATATTTGAAAATAATCTATATGTTTTAAATCATGATTGTTAGGAACACGGGTCACGTTACAGTAAAGACATCGCGCAGAGAGACATAATAAAGTTGATAAGACATTTGAGTAACGCAGAGAATTTGAAATTGAGGCAAAACAGTCTATACTTGGACTTGAACGATGCAATGGAGTGTGAAAAACATATAGGTATAATACAACGATGTTTAGTCTAATATATCTATGCTATCTTTGCAATTTTGCGTTGTCAATTGAGCAGCGCAAAAAAAGAAGAGCAAACTTAGAAACAGTGAAAAAACGTAGTAAGACACGAACTATAGTTGCATACTAGACTGATTTCCCGCGTTTTTCCAAAACAATCTGTATTGTATTGGAATCTGTATTGGGAAAAATTAAACACTTCGTTGATAAGGATATCACTTGAAAACTGGTGGATTGCTGTACCGTAATTGAACTGCAAAGACGTAATCCTTGCAATTTCGTTTCCTCAATCGGTCCATACGTCCCCATACTTTACCGTTCGAATTTGCAATGTATCTGCACATCTGTAAAACAAATAGGGAAATAAAAAGACAAAAAATTTGTGGATACATACGAGTACATCCGAACATATAATTGAGACATTAAAAACACTTATGTGAACGTAATTTATAATATGGCGGCGTCGACAGATCTTAATACAGAAGTGTAATTTTGACTTTTTTATTTAAGTTAATATTTGGAGAGATATTCATTTGTACGATCATGAAAAAGTTGAAGCTTGCAAATCATGGAACAAAATAAAATAATACGGCTAGAAAACAAAATTCAATAATAATTGTTTCCAATAACATAATATGCGTTTATCACGCAGACTATGTCAGTTTATTTCTTATTTTCACTCTGTTCACACATTACTAATAACATTTGACGAAATCACAGAATTTAACAAATTCAAACGTTTCCAATAACATTTCACTTTACATAATTAATTAAATTCTATACAACATAACATCTGAAGAGTCCATAGCTCAAAATAAAACATTTTTTTATATTTGGACCAATATCACAAACAGTAGATAAACAATAGCTCAACATTTATGAGTAATTGAAAAACAATTTTATTTAGAACACGCGTCAAAGTTGTTTAATGACGCTGTATTAACAATAATTAGGACGCGTTCGGAAACCATAAATCATTGCCAAACTAACAAAAACTGATACCAGGTATAAATTGCGCAGATTATTGTGTTCCGCATTATGCGTATTTTGTATTATATTCATCGAGGTGATACCAGATACTGCCGTAATGGAGTATCGACCGTCTAATGCGCCGTGGCATATTGATTAAAGCGTGCTAATATTTTGATGGTGTCACCTGAGTAGGGCCGTAAACGAAATGGATATTATTATGGCAATGTTTTACTGTACAATGTTGGTTAACAGAATTGCCTGTTTCAATTATATTAAGAGTTGTAGGCTAGAATATGTTGGAATACTAACTAAATATAATTCACAATAATCCTAATACATGAAAACAAGCAAGTTTTTTTTTATTATTAATCATTTTTATTGAATCTCTATAGATAATTTTATTATAATGTAACACTAACATGAGTTATATAACATGTGATAATTAAACGAACAATATTGTGAGCATTGTATGTGTATTGTATTATACATATAATTAGCGTGGATTGTAGCCGCCTAAAGCTAGAAGAATTTGAATTTAGAACAGTTTTAAATATAGAACACTGCCTATCTGCGCCTTCTAGAGTACAATTTTTTTATTGTGTTGCATTAAAGTGCCACTAGCTCCGATAATATGCGAGTTATAATCGATACAGTAATGGAGTATCGATTATCGATCGGCTAATTCAGGCGGCTATATATATATGACAACTTTATACGAGTAAGTACGGTCTACATCTAAGTTAAGTAGACATTTTTATAGAAATAGGATCAATGATGTTGACATTACATTTATTCTGTATTTATTATACAATGATATCGCGGTGCATTCAAACCCTCGTATTGTAAAGTAGACTAGGAGTTGTACTCGAAGGATGTGAATCTTGTACTACGTATACCCATACATAAGAAATCCAGTAGACCAATGAGTAAACTCATAAGAGATAGCTAAATTCATTATTCAAATATATTATGATTGAGAATCGTTTCTCGAACCTTCTGTACGGCAGATCGACTCGATAATATATCTGATGACATATTGATACCACTCCAATGATTATACACGTTACATATCACATTTCGCCATCGTAATCACCAACATCATCATAGTCATCATCATTACCACCATCATCATTACCACCATCATCATTACCACCATCATCATTACGACCATCATCATT
>DWDV01003382.1:0-10621 GCA_018245615.1 Mimoniades ocyalus | reverse complement strand
CCTCCCGATCGGCAGTCGCACTTGCAACCAACACGACCAACGAGGCAGTCCATAGCATAGCTATTTACTCAATGCATTATAGGCAAATTTTCTTACGTTAACACTTCGCAATGTTTATCTATATTTCAGAAGTACCCATGAAAACATATTCCCTTTTAAATGTGACTCGTGCCCGTACCAAGGACGTACTATGGATCTGCTCAAAGTTCATAAAAGATCACATATGACAGATAAACCTTTTAAATGCACTCAATGTCCAAAATCCACTACCACGTCTAGCAATTTGGCGAAACACATGCGGCTTGTGCACAGCACTAACAGGCCGTACAAGGCAAGTATTAATGTAACCGAAACAGGCTATTTTCAATCAAAATGTACATCACAATTATTACTCGCCCGCTTCCTTTAAGTTGTAATTTGCCACTAAGAGATTTTTATATAAATCTGCATTCATCTTAGAAGACAATCGCACTTATTTAAGAAATATATAACACCCGTAAGCGCCCGATACATTATTTTCATTTAGCAAACATCTAAAATACGACACGCTGGTATTTGTTTTTAAAATACTGGATTGTGCTGCTTAATCCAAATTTATCTTTTAACTACTTTTGCGTAGTTTTTGAGAGTGGGGCCATTTAAATGAATAGACTCAATTGACGCGACCGGGGTAGACGACCGGAAGAAGCAGGGCGGGCGAATGGTTATTTTATTGTTATAGTTCGGTGATAACAACAGTATTTACTTTTATTATTTGTCATGGACCCAATTAAGATTATTACAATATTATTACAAAATTAATCGCATATAAAATATCGTGTTATACATTTGGATTCTCAATAAACCTATTCAAACCATCTAGAAATTTCAATTTTTTTTCTGTGATAAAGTTCGCCATCACTAAAATTTCTAAAGTAGTTTTCTAAAACTAAACAAAGATACCTATATTATATACTTGATAAGATCATAAATTTGTGATAATGATCATTATTCGTATTTAGATAATATGAGCTTTACTTTTCTGTTTTAGTGTACTTACTGCGAAAAGGCGTTTTCTTATCAACACGATATGAAAAGACACGTAAAGGATATCCATTTAAGACAAGGAACAGTTGAATGTGACATTTGTTTTAAAAAGTTTAACACAAAGTATGTTCCGTTCTGTACTACTACTTTGTAATATTATTCCGTATTATTACCATTTTGCTCCAAATTGGCAGTGTTGTGGAGCGAAAGAGTCTGTAGAGAATTTAAAGTCC
This sequence comes from Mimoniades ocyalus, assembly GCA_018245615.1. NCBI lineage: Eukaryota > Metazoa > Arthropoda > Insecta > Lepidoptera > Hesperiidae > Mimoniades > Mimoniades ocyalus. Next base: position 9,362 of record DWDV01003382.1, on the reverse strand, counting down.
TGAACTAAAATATGTTTAACTGATGTTAAGAGATTTCATTACCCTCATCAACGCTTTTCTCGTTCCACTGTTGGACAGGGGTCTCCTCCCTGAATGAGAAGGGTTATGACCAAGTTCTACCACACTTGTCAGTGCAAGTTGGCAGACTAATTGTAAGAGTCAGTCACACGCCTTAGATAACATTATGGGGTACTCAAAGGTGTGCAGGTTATTTTAGTTTTTCTTCACTGTTAGAGCAATTGATATTTATTTTTAAAACATATTTTTTGTAAAGGTTCATTAGGATTTAAGCGTTGAGCCCCTCTGGGAGGCTAAATTGCCGGGTTTAATCCGGGAGTTACACTCGTTTTAACAAATCCACAATTACTTTATACACACTTAATACTGTGTTTTGTCTCAAATGTTACGTTTTGGTGCACAAAACATTTTGGTACACATATACTCATGGAATAGAAGTAGTAAAACTCTAATGTTAAAGGTGTTTCTTGTTGTATGCCTATACAATAAACATTACCGTATTTAAGTGTCAATGAACTTAATGTGGAAGATAACATCATAATTATGCATAATGTCAGAGTACATTTGCTTTTAATAAATTACTTCAATTTCAGAAAGATTCTTTATGGGCATAGATTGAAGATTCATAAAATTAAAGGTGAAAGACATGGTCGACTACCATCATACCTCCAGTGCCAGACAGAGATGGAAAATCATGCCAACACCTGTGATACAGCCTACTAATAGAAATAGTAATATTATTATGTAATAGCTTTAATGACTGAATACTGTATTCATTTATCTATATTCACCCTATTATTTAATTTATTCATTAAGTTTGTAACACTAGAATTTTGTGCAAGAATATTTATAATAATACTGTTTTAATGGTTATCATTTGAATAACATTGTAACCAACTTCTTATCTATTAGGTCCTTGCCATTTTGTAAAGTGATTAAAAATAACATTTGCAACTCTGTTTTTTAATGTTGTTTATCCTAGTATAGAAAATTGATGTTTTTATCAGTACAAATGACACAATTTAGAGTTCAATACTACATACTAATGGGCTATAATATCATCAGTGAAAATAAAAAACTATTCACAACACATTGATCAACAAGACTTATCCCAGTGTAGAAGTGTCATTGAATTTAATTTTTAATTCTCTTTAAAATGAAATTATTCATATTTGTTTTATTTTTTTACAATTGTCTTGCATTTGATCTACCCAACGATGGGTGCAAATCTGATATAATTATAGATGACGATCACTATAATGTGTCGGATACGTACCACACTGGAGAGGCATTCCCTGCGGACGCTCATTACGATAAGTATGGAAATTTATTCTACGTGGAGTCCGGCTGGAAACATGAAGGATATTACTTTGATATAAAAATGGTTAAGCCTACAACAAACACCCCGGAGAACGTTCCAGGTAATTTGATTATAGTCTTCCAGCATCTATGTACAACTGTACAATGGGTTTATTCATACCACGAAAATATATTTCGAAAAATAATCTGATCTGTAAATGAAATTATTTTTTCTTGTAGGATTACCATCTGGGCTTAGTTATTCAATAGCTGCGGACAAAAAAAGAACTAATATTTATTTTGGTACCGGAAAAGGAATTTATGTGTATAGTTATGAAACACAACGAGCCAAATTAATATCAGATCCGAATTTACAATTGAACATGATTTTCGTTGATAAAGATGGCAACAAGTACATAACAGAGAGCCTTAATGGTGTGGAAGAGTTATACCTGTTGGAAGGGGAAAAGAAAACACGGTTCAAAACCCTCCAGGCGCTCAATGAAATGGCAATAGATAACGAAAATAACTTTTATTTTATCAAGGAAGAGAAATTTTATGTCTTAAAATCTAATTTATCATCTCCCACATTTATCGGCAACGTTACCTACAGTGGTTTCGCCCAAATATCCTTCTACGACGAAAAGGTTTTCATTGCTAGTGAAAATCTAGCCTATATAAATGTGAATGACACAGGTTCTCTGAAAAAAGTTGATAATATACCGGGGAAAGTAACAGCTATTGCTTTTGATAAAAATGGTAATTTTGTACTTGGTACTAAAGGGAAAATGCTGAAATACGATGCTAATGAATGCTACTTGCAAAAAAAATGAATCTATAAGGCTTTACATAATTTCATAACCTTGTAGGTAGTTTATAATAATAAACATGTAATATTTTTAAGTGCTTTTAATATGAAAATATAGTTTTCATAAGAAATTATAGCCCACAACACAGCCGCTAATAATGGTACTCTAGCATGCTCTTCTATAATTAAGTAATTACATAGTTCAAAAGAAGACAGTTATTCAAATGTATTAATTATATATATAAATCGAATTTTTAACACTGACAATATAGTTATTGACAACATGAAAACTCACACAGTATTCAAAATATATTTAAACACTAACATTAGATTAAAAACTGTACCCTTTCATTAATAATTCATTGTCATTCTAATATGGCGTTAAACAATCAGCCTACAGCATGAATGTGCAAACAGCACAATTAAATATTATAGTTTCATTAATCAAACTGCAATCATCCCCTCAATGCAAATCACTATACTAACAACCAAAGTTCACAATTGTTTCAATCTAATTAAATTTTCAACACAGTTTAGTTACAAGCAAATTGTTATGAAATTGCTTAAGAATTACAAACTATTATTATCACTAATTTTGACTTACAATAAATACATGACAATTTAGACTTAAGCTGAAGCTTACCAAATATCTTTTGGTTTATATAATTTAATAAAACTAATAAAAATATGAATTAATACCCTATAGCATTAACAACTACACATTATATAGCCATACCTTACTAATGAACAATATTGTAATATCGTAAATTGAAACCATTGTTAATCAACAATTAAAAAATTCATTTGCCTTTGTTTATCTATTACCCCTAGTGCAGATCATTAATTGCACAGATAAAAGTAATTATTGAAGAATCTGAAACATACATAAAATTCACTTTTAAATATTTTTTTTAAGTGTTAATGTTACAATTTACAAAAATAAACCATCCCAGATAATGTTTTGATGTTCTTTATACTTCAAGTTACATGCAAGATATACAGCAACATACTGACAATGAGATATGCCAGAATACATGAATATACCAATACTTGAAAATAAAAATAAATCAATTATCTTAGCTTACTATTATTCCACAAAAACAAACCTAAAATATGAAATACTGTCCACCATAACAAACTCTGTTCACAATAAAATTTTATTGTAATACCATGTAAGTGAATAAACCAACATTAAACAAAAGCTACTCCTTCCATTAGTATTTATTAAGTGATATTAAACAATATTATTTATGTAAATAAGAAACATCACTGATGATCCAGAGCCACTAGTAAGCTGCCACATAAGTTTTTGCTGCAGTCCATCTCATAAATACTCAAAATATTATCCTCTTAACCCTTAAATAACACATATTACTCTTAGTATGAGCACTGGAGAATCACAAGTCTATCATAAAGCACTTTGCTCGTCAGAGCTACTGCAAATACTATACATTATTGTATAAATTTATTGCTTCTCTTAATCTACAGTTAATTAGTACACAAAAATACATGTGCTATATAACCAATCACTGTAAAGAAAAATACATGGTTTTATTAATTTTAAATATTCCACCTTACATGGCAACTTGTACTACTTATGCCCTGGACACTGTGATTGGATCATCATTACCTTAATGAGGCATGATACTCTGAGATATTATGGGGAATGTTATTGACTGAGCTTGGGAATTAGCCATTGCCATAGGTTGGCTGGAACTTGAGATTGTGATTTGCTGAGTTGAAGTCTGATGTACTAGCTGTTGTTGTGCAGATTGTTGGGCAACCATTTGCTGGGCTGACTGTTGAGCTGCGGCTGCAAGTTGCTGTGCTGACTGTTGAGCAGCAAGATGCTGAGCTGATTGCTGTGCTGCCAAGTGTTGTGCTGATTGCTGTGCTGCCAAGTGTTGTGCTGAATGCTGTACCAAATGCTGGGCCGATTGTTGAGCGGCTGCTAAATGTTGAACTGATTGTCGAGCAGCGGCAAATTGCTGAGATTGATGTTGAGCAGCCAATTGTGGTTGTAATGCCGATTGTTGAACCAGTTGCTGAACAGTAGTTTGAGATGCATTTGTCATTAGTTGCTGTCCAGGCGGAGCCAAGGTTAACTGAGCAGGAGTCACTGCTACTACAGTCTGTCCTCCGCCCATCAGAGTTCCCGAGTCACTGACTTGCATTAATTGTTGAGCTCCAGCACTGGTCACAATCAATGCACCAGAATTACCCACAAGTTGTTGTGTTGTGCTTACTGTAAGAAGCTGTGGTGCCGGTGTTAGAAGCTGAGCTCTAGAAGCTGCTGGAGCCAAGGTTAAATTTGAAGTTGCCGCTGCTGGGACTAATGCAGGCAATGCACCAGCAAGACTAACCACTGGGGTCACACTTACAGTCGCTAAAGAAACTGGAGCTGATGTGCCATGGCGTGAAGTAATCACACAGGGCTGGTCACTTCTAAGGGATGAAGTTTGTTGTAGTAGAAATTCATTCATTGATGTAAGCTGAGCATTTTTCTCCGATAAATCTGCCACCTTTTTCAATAATACACTTATATTATCATGTAGTAACTTCACCTTGTGGTCCAATGATTCACAATTAGGACACAAATTAGATGCAGCCAGTACTTGGTTCTCAAGAGATGTATCATCAAATGCAAACCTCCTTAACTTAGCCTCAGGGGGTGATTCGTCATTCCTTACATGTTCTGAAGGTAATGTGTGCATCGGTGGTGGCACAGGTGGAGGTCGAGTGTACATCATGGGTGGATGTCTGTGAATAGAGATCCTCTCACTATGCATCAACTCAATTGGATGTACATACGAACAATCTTGTTTAGTACACGATCCAAGTATGAATGCTTGGCATACAGAAATCATTTTCGGTAGTATTCCATTTTTTAAAAAGTACTCCTGTTCATCGACCGTTCCGTGCAAGAACTTACAACTCTGTCTGTAACAGCCTTTGTTTTGATAGTCATGGCAGAAGCGAAAAAAGTCCCTGCGACACGCTTTCGGTAGAGGCTCATGTATGTACTTACAGTTTTCGCGATCGCAATAACCTCTGATATAATCTCTACAGAAACTGTTGGCTACTGCAGTTATATTGCCTGTTTCATCTGATGCACTCATCATGCCGTCCGAGATGGTCCCGGTAACGACCATTTTATGCTTTGTTCTCACATAACACAATCAAAAATTTTGCAATGAGCATCATGTTGAACACATAAATAACACATGAAATTTTATTTTCCATGTCACCAAGAAATTAATAATAAAATGAAATCATTTCAATCGAGTTCAAAATCTCATCTTTACTTCATTAATAAAATTCATTTCTCTGTTCATTGAAGTGTCAAAATTTACGAAGTTGTCGTCCTGCAAAAATACAGCGCAATGTAAAACAAACTGGCACAAATGTTACAAAACCCTAATTTTAATTTGAAAAGTTATGATTTTCTTAACATAAATTTAACATGCCAATATCAATTATTTTGTCCTGTTTCATGTCATTTTAAGACAACACCATAGATAATACATTCACACTGTGAACGTGAACTAAGAAAAGGCATTCTGTATTTCTGGCCATTCTGTACTATCTATGGTATCAGATTAATCCGGTTTGTCCGGTTATTACCATTTACATCAATAAATTGTATCTGCTTGCATCTTTGTTTCATATAATGTGATGAGACCAGATAATTGTTTTTTTTAAACTTAATACTAGGAAATCAGTCATCAAAAATATATTGCAATTGTTTGGTATTTGTTGATTTTGATGCAAAATATGATTGGAAGAATGAAATTGAAGGCTGTGAATGTTTGTATTTAAAAAAGAAACCATCAAAGATCTTTAGATGCTTAGAAAAAAATATAGAAATGGCGTCTGTCCAGATAATATGAGATAAACAGTGTAAACTGTTTATTAAGAGATTTTAGTTAACGGAATAATGAAATTTTGTAATTATAACTAAATAACGTTACAGTACTTTATAGGAATTAATGCTTGTTTAATATAATTTAGTAATAAAAATGTCTTTGTCAATCGTAACTGGGGTATTAGGTAGAGATTTTAATTTTGAGGGTTATTAGCTTACGTTTTTTAAAAGAAGAATGATATGAAGTGATAAAGCTAAGTTATAATACGTGAATATGATTAAACAACAAGTATCATCTCGGACCATACATCCTTACCAAACGACAGTTGTGCCAAGATGTGAACAACAGTTTGTATCGGCAACACAACAAAGGACTAAATATCCGTGGGCTGAAGATATCAATACTCCGGTTTATCAAGTCGCTGGAACGGATAGTTCTACTTCAGATAATCCATATCACGTAAGTTGGTTTGCCTCTCTTGAATCTGTTTATTTAGATGATATTTATAATAGTTATAATGACAAAATAATTAAAATGACTATACATAAAAAAATTAAATTTTGGACTTTCTATTATTAAGTTCTATGATAAGTAATTTTTAACGTAATATATAGTAACTCATGACTAAAACTGTATTCTACCTTTCGAAGTTGTACTAACAACTGGAATTAATTTAATTGAAACGTTAATATCACGCCTTGTTTTTTTTTAGGTTCCACACTATTATAATGGGACACGTCAATATGGTCCCCCATCGCCCGTTTACCAAGCTCCGTATAGTACTGGAACATGGCGTAATTACAAAAAAGGAGAAAAAGTTCCAGCCAACAATGTGATCCCCGAGACTTATACATTTCCTCCTTGCGCATCTGCTTTCTCTCTTCCAGTTGGAGATGGCCAACATACTCAGACTGTTAACAGGTCTCCTGTACCTCCAGTGCCCTCTGTCAGTCCGGAAGTTCCCATTATTGGTGCTTGTGGAGGGCACTGCCCAGGATTTGAATATGTTTGCTACTATATTTTACAAGTATGTTTCAATGATTGATTGTAGAGCTTCATTATATGTCACAAACATTACAGAACAGGCTTTGGTATCATTCATATATCATTTGTTAAGAAACTTTAATTACCCTTTCCATAGAGAGCAGTAGTGGTCAAGGTACATGTGTGGAAAACCTAGTACCAGAAAACTGGTTCTAAAGTATGGGAATAATTTCATATCCAATCGAAAGCTGAAAAGAAATATGTCAATTAGAAATATTAAATATATGTGTATTATATAGAAATAACGTGAATTTTTGAATGATCAATAGCTTATTACAGCAATTTTCCTTGGCTGATCTTTTGGTAAAAAATTATTAAACTGCCTTCGAGATACCAAAGAATTTGAAGCTTAAAATAGCCTACAATCTTTTCACAGTTAAGCATTTCAATTGGTATTGCAAGTATTAACTTTGTTACAGGTTATATTTGTAGTGGGTATACTTACTGGAATCTCATTATGTATTGCTGGTATTTTGCTGAGGCGTTCAAATAGAAATGGTGATCTGGGTGTACTAATTTATATTGGTAAGTATATCTATTGTCTATGAGTATATATTATAATACCATGGTACACGGGCCAGTTAAAAGGCTAGCAGCTAGTTTGAATGGTCAAAGGCCCTTTACATCAGCAAAACAAACAATCCAGTCTGAAACAACGAATAACCAAATGTGTCAGGTTCACTTTGCCCAATGTAAAAAAACTGATGATGGATGTTACCATTAACAATGAGCACCTTGAATTCGTGAATAAGACAGTTTTCTTAGGGATTAATGTGGATTCTAAGTTGCAGTGGAGTGCTCACATATCTAGTTTGTGTAGTAAATTTAGTTCCACAGCTTATGCTGTAAAGTAAATCACACAACTTACTGATATAGCCACTCCTAGGCTGGTTTAGTTTAGTTGCTTTCACAGTATAATGTCAAATAGTATTTTACTCTGGGGTAATGCTATAAGCATATTTATTCTTTAAGAGCTATTTATGATCTTCAATGTCATGAGCCCCTTTGAGAACTGTTCAAAACCATTACATTTTTGACTGGGCCTAACCACTATATTTATAAAAATATTATGTAGGCAAGATTAACTATTTAACTTTGGTAAAGAATAATAGTAGAGGTAATTTCCATACAATAAATAAACATAAATTGGCTAAACCACACTTTCGCTTAAGTAATGTGTCTCACTCTTTTATGGGGAACTGTACTTGCTTCTACAACAAAATATTAAAAGACATGATTACCTTTCAGATAAAAATTTTAAGTCCTTTATTAAAGCAAATCTTTCTAAAACAGCCTATTACAAAGTGAATGATTATTTAAAGGATCAACAAGCTTCTAACAAAAGTGCTTATTTTAAATGATGCAGGAGCACACTTATGCAGTTTCTTTTGCCGCTTCTTCTCCATAGTAAGGCATTTTCTGAAGCGGTGGTAGTTTCATTTTGATGTACAAAAAGTGTTATGTTGAATAAATGGAATTTGAATTTAAGTACTAAATTGTAACACTGTGCAGAGAGGTTGACTTGATCCACTGATTAGTAGCATTGGCCATTTCACTAAGTGTTGTGGGTATGATTCTTACTGAAGTCAAATATACACATTAAACATGTAAATGATTGTTTTATGTGTGGGTATAAAAGTGTATTATGTATATATTTGTACTGGCTATAAGCACAGACAGTACATGTATGTATGTGCATAATAGACATATTTTAGAATACAGGCCTAGTTTGGGGACAGATGAATGTGTTTGAAGATGATTTATCTAGCTTGTTACCTCTATATCATTAAGAATAATACATCTACTAATATGTTGGAATGGAATATAATTATTTCATGTTATCCTTGACATTTGGCTTTTTTACACCACTAATATTAAAGATGTTTTAATTATTATTTTCAGATCATATCCATTAATTTATATCTTATGACAATCTTTGTGCTAAGTTGTATTGTAGTGTAATATACCTTTTAAAATTACTTTTATATTACAGGGTGCTTGTCATCATGTGTATGCAGTGTTTTACTGGGTGTGCAGTGCTGTGTGAGGCGCGAGATCAGACAGCGCAAACTACGAGCTAATATGCACATACCCATGCAATCTATGCAGGTAACTATGACGGCTGTAATATTAATATACTATTTGTGCTATACCGAGTCGCCTATTTGGACATAAAAATATATATTTTAATATTTATAAAATATTATGTTACATGTAACCTAGTGATATTAAAGCAAGCAGTGATAGCCTAGTGGTTTGAAATTCGACCTCTCACTCCGGGAGACTGGGTTCAAATCCTAGCGCGCGCCTCTTAAAAATGTGCGTTT
>DWDV01003381.1:0-10622 GCA_018245615.1 Mimoniades ocyalus | reverse complement strand
TATCAGAGATTCGTTTTATACACTCGTATATACTGCAGTATCGATTAACTCTATCGGCAACAACAGGCCCGATCTCTCCTTGTGGTTCAGGAAGTACATTTTAAAGCCTTCGGATAATGTTAAGTTACAAGTCTTGATGTGGCCGCATGAGTGAGATTAGAGATCTTTATTAGTATGACGTGGGGGTTCGCAGCAATTAAGATTTTATATGTGCAATGTTTTTATAACATTTTTCATACAAAATATATTCTTTATATCAATATTAAACGAATGTACATATGTATACCATCGATTAATTGAATAAAATCCATTAAATTAAAGTTGAATAAGTACTTAAGTAATTAACAATTTCATTAAGGGCGGTTTTTTTATAAGAGATAATGAAAATGAGCATTTATGGCTCCTGTGGGGTTAAATACATATGTGCAGTAGCAGATGTCAGTTTGTGTAGAACAATTTTCAATATCGAATTACTGAGTTCTATACATACCTACGACATGGTATAAAACTGATTAGAAAACAATTTCGTCAATGAAGGAAATAATAATACCTATATTTTTTAAATTGATTTCTTCTACAGTCTTCGCTCTCTATAAGCCCATGTTCATATTTGAGACTTCTGACAGTAATGTAAAATATGTGAACAATTTATACTTTTTACAAGAAAATCAATGTGTATGAATAAGTAACATGTACGCAGCCACGCAATGTTTGGCTATTTCTATTAGGGATTGTCTCGTTTCTTGAAAGCTTGTTTGCTATGAGAGACACGTCTCGCGGGGAACAATGGAATCCATAACTGAGTAAATGAGCCCTTAGCCGCGATAGCTGTCGTCTTTGTCTAGTGATCTTATCCAAGTACCTAATAATAAATTTATAGTGAGACGTAGTACAGAGGAATGACAAAGTTTATTAAAATATATACATATGTAGGTACCTATAGATTAAAGTACCTACATACTCGTATGTATACCTTACAAATTTTGATTTTATTTTACACCATTCCAAATGCAAGTAAAATTATTATTTGAATACAAAATATATCCACAACATCAACTAAACTGTCTGATTAATTAAAATTCTATATTATAGGTACCTACATACCTTTACTAAAATAAACTATTTAAAATATGTTCCTGACAACTTTACATTCTTGATATACATATTTGGAAACTGTATAACAACAATTTATATCAATGAAATGAGTAGGTACACAAACGTTCTAGCATCTCACTCGCACACTGTGTTCCCAAGTAAGTTTAATATGAGTCCGAAAAAGCTCAGCGACATATGTCGTGTCGGAATATATTGAATCATTGCGGGCGCTCGTACCCCAGCGTTTCTTATTGCGATATTTGCAACATTGTTCTGCGTAAACATACGCAGATGGATATACATTAAACGTACCCACATATACGAGTACAGCGTTCAGTATTTTTAAGCTTTAGTAAGTACTATATACTCGTAAACATTATTGGTTTTATAGCTCTACGTATCCGTAACGTATATTAAATATATTTCTGCAATGACAATATATTAACGAATATTTTGATATAAGAATGTTATATTCATTTTAATCAATTATTATTATGTTATATTAAAACGATTCTGCATAGCCTGTTTCATAATAATTTTTATCAATTTAGAAAGAATAAAAGGCAGAGAAAGGAATTATTTTATAAACATAAGTTTTAGCAGACGCCGCGTTATATTATGGGTCTATTTAGTAAGAACTGCTTTATCTCAACCGTGCAGTCTTATTACGGGATTGCAAGTTGGGACGGGCGCGCTATCTGAAACCGCATCGTTGCATCCACTGTAACGGCCGCCGAGATCGCCGATTGCACTTCTGAGAAGCGAGTACGATGCACTTGCGTTTTTTGCATAACAGATGCATTGCTCGCGCCCGTATACCTACTTGCTGGTACGTATGTAGTCAACTTGAAACTTATATACTTAGGACATACTCGTATATTCATAAACAGTATGAAAAATATACGCTTATGATTTTTGAAATTATTCCACTAGTATTCAAAAGAATTGAAAAGCATTTTGCGAGACAAATTAAGAACCTACATTTGTATACAGCAACGTGCAGAATTTGACGTAAATATTTTTGTCTGGGGAAAGCTATGAATTGCTTTCAGTGACGAATATTAATACTGTTTGTTCAGGAAAATGAATTAATTCATGGAGGAAAAACGAAAGGACGCTCTCAAATCCACTCCTGAATTCATCCGAACCCCGTAAATATTTTATGGCCCCCCCGAGAAAAAAAATACGCGGACAAATTATGGGAGAATATTGGAAGTATTTTTCAATCTTATTCCTTAAGTGGAACAAACGATAAAAATAAATTTAGCGCTTGTGGGCATTTATTACAGAGATTTCTAGGGCTTTTTACGCCAGCGTTTTCATTTTGCCTTTCCGCTAATGGAGTTGCCTCGTAGGCCTCCACCCTACTACGGACGGAGCTTTGTTTATTGCCCTACATCGTTACGCATATATCTGTTTAATAAAACCTACAAATGCTATAATAATAATGCAAAACGCAAAGCGATTATGTTAACTCTTCATTATCAATTACTTTTTAAATGTTGTGCTATTTATAAATTCTCAGAAAATGTATGCACATAGGTATATGTTACGAAAAAATATTTATAACCCGTAATAAATTACCGTGCAAGCAATACCAATACTAGACGTGTTTATTTCCAACCATACATTGTATTCAACAAAGAAAATAGTTTACAAGTAATGCCATTAAGAGCCTACGACTGCGTTAAATACATTATTTTATATCATTTGGATGAATAACCGGTTCATGAGGAAGCCAGAGACAAAGGAGGTTCTGTACCATTATTGTTCTCTAGTAAAACTATAAAAGTTTGTTAATAATTTAATATACCCGTTCGAGATACAAAGTAACTAAGTGCGTGGGTATCAATATGTTTCTTGTTTTGCAGTCGGTACCCATCTACATATATTTTTCATTGAATTACCTTCTCCGCAATTTATTTGTTTATGTAAAATAGTGTAATCATATAGGTACAAAGGTGTTTTGTTTTTATTATGCTAAAGCAGATACCTCTTGTTCATATGGTAACTTACATACATGTGAGCCTAATTTATTTATTTAGCTACAACAAGTCAAATCTACGTGGAGTTTTTTGTGATAGGCGTTTCTACCAAATGTTAGTGTTCCTTTTTGATACTCTTAGGCACCCTAATAATCGACGCTTGTGACACTGGAAGTAAATTACCCGTACCCTTACGTACGTTAATAGTCCGTACCCTTAACGAAGAATATTATTACTTCAGCATTATAGTATACTCATTAATCCTACGGGCATTCATTTAATTGCCACAGAATCATCCCAACTGCGTTGTATAGAATACTCTTTGGCTTTGATAAGTAAATATATTAGAATTGGTATGTGTTACTAATGTATTTTTCACTTAATGAATTCTGTAAATTTCCGTATATAATATAAAGTACTATTGTTCACAGACGTATTGCGAGTGAGGTTCAGGCGCGGCGTCCCACGCGGTCGACCTTACTAACAGGTGAGGCGACGACGCCACACAGACCATGATACTAAGGTTTGAATTGAATTTATTTTTATACCACTCACCGCCTTATTATTAGCCATCTCATGCTTGCATGCTCGTAATAGGTATTTCACGCTTGCAAAATTGTTTCAGCATCGAATTGCTTCCATTTAATATTCAGATAATTTTCCTTGCCTGCAGGTACACATAGAAAATTTTGTTGGTTACCATTCTAAATAACATTGGTGTAAATTCATCATCACAAGGTTAACAATATTATAGTCTATATAATTGTTTTATAATTTCGACAATGTCCAATATTGTAATTTAATAGAATTGTGTAACATTTACCTTTCCGTGATTAAGTATGTATAGACAAATTGCGTGATAACGCAAAAACGAACAAAGGTATAAATGACTTGTTCCGTGCCTACACAAATAAAACCAATTTATTTGAAAGCGAACCGATGCGTGCTCTGATATTTTAATTCGCGGGCATTCTGTGTCGTTTCATGTAGCACACGCTACCAAGACACATTTTACGGCGCATGAAAAGTTTTAACAGTTTTTAAATGTGTCAACACGCGGTCTTTCCCACGTTCCTACAAGTTTACCTGCGTAACAAGGAATGTTGAGCGGCCGAACGCGGCGACGTTAGGTATCCGAGGCTGCATTATGTGCGCTCGCCACGACGCGTCTCCATTGTCAAATTTCACACAGACACGATCGCATTAGCATTTTTATTGCATGTACCCTCGCGTCCTTTGTAGTTGTGTCTCTATATTAGGCCACATCATGTAGGGATACTTGAACGGAATTGCACGTACCCTACGTAACGACCTTATATCTAACTGCTCTACATGTGTAGGTAACAAACAAGTAGGTATCTTGTTTCTTCACATCATCATCAGCGTACTGTAGTCCACTGCTGGACATCGGCCTCCCCCGAAGGATAATGCCCATAATCCCATGTTTATTACTTACAAGTAAAATGTTGTTAAAAAACTTAATGTATTAATATTTAATCAGCATTATCCTTTTTCAAACGAATATTTTCGACTTGGTTATTTCAGTTTTTAATATTATAATGTGAGCCGTGGTATACTAATCCAGTGTTTTTACTTCGCCGCCCGTGAAATTAAATTCGGCGGTTTAATTTATAGCTCGACAAATGAAACAAAAATTCACGCTACGATCAAAGTTGCGACGACGATGTCTTCATTTAGTATTCTTAATTTATTATAATGCTTTTCCATAATTAACAAAAACGCTTATATTTTTTAGTTGTTGCAAATATGTTCTACATATATGTTCCACAAACTAACCCCCGGATACAGACTATACTGATTATACTGACATAAACTCAAGAATAATATTACTAAAAATATGGAAATAAGTTTATAATTTATTGATATATCTATTATTATGTTGTCCATTTTTTCACCAATTTTTCCACTGGCATTAGTTAGTTATTAGGAAATTACAATTCTTAGTACCTAATCTTAAATAGGACAGGCAGGTATGTATTCCATATGAAATATCAGCATTTTGAGTGTACATTTTATTACTTTCGAAATCGCATTGTAAGTTCATGTACGGTAATTAAAATGAAGCCAAATTGAAACGAACCACGAAAACATTTTTATTTCAACCGGTATTGGTATATAAAGCTGTATCGATTTCCTATAATGAAAATCGGTTTTCTTGCAAATAATAGCAAGACACGCTGCTATTTAGTCCGTTCATTGTTCACCGTCGTCTTTTATATTTATCGTCTGTCGTTTCAGCGAAATTCGTCAGACGCATGAAACATTTTCACGCGAACGTACTGGTAGCTACGTTGATATTCTAATTCATCGATCGAGCGTTCTATCGTTGGTGGGATCTATTCCGGGCCGAGGAACGAATCACAATATGTGCCCTTGACGATAACATCGGCCCGGAGAACGAATCGAATACTGAACAACAAGGACCACCGCGCGATCGATACAACGTACGCATATAGCAACATAACTTTATAGTACACGTCAGTCGCACAAGTTTCCATGGGAAGTTACTTTTATTATTCTCATCCACACATCTACCGTGTACCGGTCCAATCACATGTAGTGACTGGATGAATACACAACGAAACGTTACGTGATATTTTACGTAAAAACACTTTGTCATTGCACACTCATCTGCAATTTTTATTATTGTTAAAATCGTAAAGATCTCCGTGTCGGGGCGGAAGTAAGAATACATTCCTCGACCCCGTGCCGGGGTACAGGGTGTCGTAAGAGGTGACTACACCCGGTACAAGCAGATCGCGGTGTGGGGCGGTCTGCCTAGGCACGGCTAAATGCCCTGACAGCCTATGGGCAGTAGCATAGACGGTGCGAGTGGCTGTGCTCTGCTCAATCCGCATGCCCAGCGTTGGGAATATGAGCATAACCCCTTAGGGGAAGTTTATATCCAGCAGAGGGCTGCAATAGGTTGATGATGATGATAAAATCGTAAAATTCAAAAGTCGTGATGTACATCGGTGTATAGGTACATATAACAACTCAATTTAATTATTGTATGTTTCTTTTTTTTGAAAATTAACATTAAAGCGACGATCAAGGCTCAAGACTACTCATGGTTGTACGCGTGATTTTGATAACTACATGTCAAATAGTAGTAGTCAAAGATTCGATTTAATAAACATGGTGTTTAACAACGTGTAAATGTCATTGACTCTATGTATCAGATCCATGTTCAATTTACATTGTCTTTATAAACAATGTGATCTCTGAACCCATCGAGTGGTCCGTAGCTATTACCATAGCGTACATTGGACAATTGGTTTTTTTTTCTTCATAGTATACCTACTGTCCTACTTAGGACGCTGCTTTTAAGTAAAATGTTTTAAAGTTATGTCCCAGTTTAGAATACCTATTATTATACAAATATATTCGAACAACGTTGATACAATGACTTTCAAAATAATATTTTAATACTTTTTAAAGTAATGCCCCGTTTTAGAATATCATTATTAAGGTTTCTATCAAGTAATACTGCTATATTTTAGACTAATATTATTAAATAATGTGATCTGTTATAGAAAAAATGTTAGTTGTTACGATTACATATAGAAATAGAAATTAACATAAAAAAATCGTAAAACATGTCTAAATACGATACACTTAACAATCATTTGTCTTCATTTTATTACCTTAAGAGATTACATATTTAAAAATGGAAGATATTATAAAATACTAAGTTAATGTTCAAGAGGTTATTTTTTGTAATGTAGGGTAGGATGTAGGTATATAATGCAGATGAAATATAGGTACACAGTACAGGTACGAGTGTAATAATATTATCTTCTTGTTGTATCCACTGTATACTTTGTCGTCTCACATTTTACTTATCATTGCTATAAAAGACCGCTTACTTCATAGTTTTATTCGCATGAGGTACTTGTCTAAGTAATTCTGTCGACTTTGTCTACGTTAATAGCATTGATAAAGGATTTTATTATAAAACTCAGCTCTAAAAGCACAATCCGCTGTGAAATATCATGTATACATATAATATGGTTGGTACTCGTAGTTCATGACTCTACATAATCCGTAGATGAAGAGCGAGAAAGAAGAATTGAATATCGTTTTTTAAACTCGAAGAAAATTATGACATGATAATTATGTTATTCATGCAATTCACCCAATGTGCCTAATCCAGGAATTTACAAGCAAGCCTGAATAGGTATGAACAGCCCATCTTTGATATCATTTGCGCTTTTCAATGCGCGCGATAGTGGGCTAGCGGTAGCCTATCACATAATAATAAAAGCTAATGTTGGCTAAGCTAATAATAAATTTCACATAATTTCGAGTTGTTTATGTTATATAATATATCAATACCGATAAGATATGAAGTTGTTTTGACATCGGACAATCGCAGGCGAACCGTTGCTAAGTCGCAGTTAGAATTGCAAATGAATCGGCCGTTTACTCTCGTGTCGTAAACCCCGGGATATGATCCAGTCAGTTTTCGCGCCATTAAACTCTCGGACGGACTCCCACTCCCCATACTGTTATTGTAAATATGTCTTTATGTTACGTAAACATATCCTCTGTTCTGGTACCTATCATATCTTATAGCAGTTAGGTACATTTGTCTACCCACACAGACACACACACACATGCACACAAATATGTAAAGCCAAGAGCGCAATGAATATAATCACGTGTGCATTTGATTGATAATTTCTTAGAATATGAGATTATAGAGGCATGTACCTAAGTAAATTATGTAGTACGCATATATGTGAGTTTTGTGACATGGACGTTAAGCCGTCACAGCTCTAGTACTTACGAGTATATGTACCTATAAGAGTTGAAAAACGAAACGTGTAGGTATGTAGGTAATTTAAATTCTTAAAATGATTACCAATCACATGTTTATGTTTTATATAATGAATACAGCAGAAACACTTAATAATCATAACTTAATAAATAGTTTAAACAGTTAAGAATCGTTGCGCAGACTGGTAGGTTTTAGCTATATCCAGTTATAATTGTTATCTATCAATGATATCCCATTTTATAATGATATCCCAAGTACGTTTCAGAGGAGAATCCTATAAAATATTTCATTCTAAATTTCATTAAAGGTTTGTCCAGTCACAGAATATGTTTTCAATGTTTGAATTTTTTTTAAATTACAATCAAAATATCAAAATAGATAGTTAGGTATGTGTTACACAGTTTATTTCATTAAATATACCTAATGTACCTACAATATATCAAAATTCTATTGTTGAATGTTGAATAAAATAATATTACGCATCGTTACATTTACAGAAAGAAAGTAATTAATACTTACATTTTTCTGTAGTTAATCGAATCGACATGTTTCTATAATCTAAATAACGGCTATCTTGTCCTGTAAATGAATGGTTTCAATTACAGGATTTAATAAGCCCCAGAGGATCGTTTTGTCTAATGAACCGTCGGATACACCCCTCATAGCACATACACACATACTTGTGCCAGAGATAACACAACCTGACAGTTAGTAATGTATACGAACTTGTCCTGTCATCGACGCTTTTGGAACCGGGAATCCGCCAGAATATGAAGAACCGTCGTTTTGTGATATCGTTCACAATAGTTTCTTTTTTATAAGCAGCATATGCGAGGGGTAGATCTAATTAAAATGGTGGTGTATGTACGAGTTGGACCGGCCCGCGGTCTCTGTTTTGGGATTGAGTCGTAAACGTCGGCTCGAGTGCCCTACGCTGTCGTTGTGTTGCTATTTACTCATACTTGACGAAAAAGAAGAGAAAAAAAAAAGAAAGAAACGCTCCCAACAAAATGTCCGCCCGGATTACGATTCCCGATAGGACTTTAGCCCGAGTTGGAATGGATATAAACTTAAATGGACGTCGACAAAGTTTCCGTACAGATACGGGTAAAGTTTTCCCCAGTTAGACGAACTTTTACCTACGTAACTTTGCTTATTTTAATACTTAGGTAAACTTTATGGCAACCAGTTTTCTTTGAGTGTCCGTATATATTACCTACATAAATATGTTGATACGTTTGTATGTAAAATATTACAGACATAACCGCTGATCTTGAGTGAAGAACCATGCATAATCAGTAACAACGAAAATACTGTAATCGTTACAAGACACAAAACAGATTTTACGGTCGCTAGCACGTTTCGGTAAAGCTAGTAATCGTTGAAAGAAAAAGTCTGTAAACATGTTTTTTTTCTGCGTAGGCTTATTCTCGTAAGTGGGCCGGTTCCACACCCCCGATGGAACTTGGAAAAAAAACTGTGGCATTCGGCGCAAATCACCTATTTTATGTAAACTTCGTGACTTTGCGCCGTATCGAATGACTTAGAAAGGATTTATTTATATTGGTATCGAGCGGAGTGAGGCCGTGGTGAGGAAATAAAATGGTTGGAAATTGTAGAGCTTTGTCAAAAGGCCTATGTCGGGTGGGGCGTAGAGCGACTCAAAAATAAACCATTCGTGTGCTCCGTATGCGTTAGTAGGTGACTAAAACGTTTTCAACCACTGTTAAACTTTCAGTGGCTTGTAGTTAAAAGCATTATTTAAAACATGGTACTAATTTACACTGATGTATTTTACAGTACTTTTGTATTTTTTGTTTCAATTGAGTTGTAGCTAATAAAACAATATCTATAATACGAGTTGCAAATAATAGGTATTATTTTTTTTTTGTTTTAAATCTAGCATATGTGTTTCAAATTGTCGATTTGTAGTTGTCAATATGATTTTGTCTGTATTCTGTGATTAGTTTCTTATTGTAAATATATACTTTACATCGTTTTCAATTTGTTTGCAGGTTACCGTGTCCGTTTACACAGTCGTCGCTGGCAAGTTTACGACAAGGTGAATATTTATATCGGCTTTCATCTGCTCACATTGACGCCACATAAGTAGCTTTACATTTTTCAAAAGCCACTGACATTACTTGCAATCAATCATAAATTTACTTATCAATCAATAACAATGTTCATGTTATGTTAAATTCGAAACCGAGGTATTCGTTTAAAATACAATTTACTTCATGTACGCTTAACTGTACTTATTTTAAGTGCCTACTTACATGTTTCGAAAAAAACGCTACCGTAAATGACGGCGATCAGATACCGTCAACAACTTTATAACCATCGGACAGTTTTTTCGAGAAATGAGAGCGACGGAATCAACTCCAAGTATCACATACTATGATCGGTCCGTTTTAATCTCGACGGGATCGATAATCTCGGAGCAAACCGGTAACCACCAGATCCAGGGTACATTAACCACCAACAATTTATGACACGAGATCAGAGAAAGGCCGCTTCAACAGAAATCGTGACGGGTTTTAATTTGGGACGCGAAGCCACCGTCCGCGTTACGCTACAGCGGTAGACACAGTACATATACATATTTAATGCATTTATATCAAGATTATTTACCGTAATATTATACCTATATAACGACCGCCTTGTTGGTCGAGTGGATGCGGCCGCGACTGCCGATCGAGAGGTCCTGGTTTCAAATCCCGCGTAGGGTACAATTG
>DWDV01003380.1:0-10622 GCA_018245615.1 Mimoniades ocyalus | reverse complement strand
TCTGTCCGTTTGTATAGCCAAGGGCTCCTATAAGATTTAAGTAATTGTCTAATACGGTCTTTTATGTCTGTATTTCGCTATTTAAATAAAATGTTATTGTGGTGATCGATTTAGATCTACTCTTTATTTCATTTCTACACCTAGTTCTTAACAATATAACAATCATATCTCGTTTATTGATGACGATGATTTTAATTTTAATTTCATATATGATTCTGACTGCGGTAGTTGAAACCAATTCTTTTTCAAGTATCGTGAGTAATCAAGCCTACGCATTGATGTGGGGGAAACTGCTATTAATATTTGGCGTGAAGCGATCATATATGAATGAAATTTAGTTAGCAGCATGAATAATTTAATAGAGGTTTCACATAATATTTACCGTTTAACTAATTTTACTCCGAGGTGACGGACCTCACACGATAGGCCACAGTTTCACCAGACACTTTGTGTGAGGTTTCTATACAAGACATTATCGTAAATTTTTAATGGCAGTTCATCAAAAACATTATAATTTTTCATATGTATTGGCTACTTATGACGTAAATTAGTTAGGCGCAGATGGATTTTTCTCCTTCGCATTATGAATGTTGCAGTTAAACGTTATCATGAAGAACTGTTAAGTAACATATTCCGCCATTGTTTAAGTTATTCGATTAAAGAATTAATAGATGCGCAACTTCATATCGTATGGAATTATTATAAGATATATTTACTGTTCCAAAATCCGACGATAACGCAGTCTATAAATTAAGCATATTAACAAAAAAATCTAAATGTGTACTAAAATTTTATTTACATTAATTATAAAATAACATTATGATTAATTTAATTATTACCTATTAAATAATTCAAAGCAATATAACAAAATTTAAGTGATAAATAATTCAAAAATTTGAATTAATTGATATTCATAATACTGAATTAGAAACGAATCAATTTGAATTATGTCATCATTATTGTGTGAATGTGGAAGTGGTAGAAGCACATCAGGTCGTGAGATTAGAATTGTTTTGCGCCGTTGCAATTGCGTGTTCTCTGCCTTCCCCATAAGAGCACGGCGTAATGGTACAGTAATAATAATAAATATCATTAAATTAATTTTAGCACGTGAAACTTGGGAGTGTACTACATTTCTCTGCTTACCTCTTCGGGAATTACAGGCAAGGAAATGCGTTTTTCTTCAATTAATTTTAGTAATATTAGAAATATCCATTTTCAATGTTCAACAGCAACATACAAAAACAGTGGATGCCGCTAATTACCTGGACAGCATCGTTCTAAACGGACCGTCGATCGCCCGATCGTTTCGATATATTGACAAACGCACGATCAAAGGCGGCTGGATATTTCAATAAAACAAATTGACTAATAATGAACGGAGCGACCTGTCGTGAGAAATTCTATGTTAACTATAACTTTTACAACTTCGGGCGTGGCCATTGGAATAGCGGACGAATGTAACGCTTGTTGAAACGTTCGATCGTTGCTTGTTTGAACACGGATTAGATGTTACGTTGAAAAACGTTAAGATCATAGTGTACCAAACTCCCTAGCACTGGTCTGTTAGATATGAAGCTACAATGAAGAACTGGAATGTTTAGTCTAAACCCTAGCCTCCCTAATTGAAAAGATTAAATCTGAACCTCTAAGCCATCACCACTTATACGATAGGGCAACTGGTCTATTTATTTGAGGTTACGAATAACATAAAATTATCACAGTATTAAATAAAAAGGAATACGAATTGGAAATGTAGTGAACATCTTTGTAAACCACCACCTTCATGGCCTGCAACGAAAATTCGACTTTTACAGCTGATCCACCGAGAAACCCGCCCATTTTGGATTCGTCACGCAATTTGTCAATCAATTCACCGTCGCCGTCGATACGTCGCCCGGACTCCATTGAATGTCAATTTTGATAAAAACCTCTTTAAGTTCGCCGCTCGCATATTAATTCCTATAAAATTAATAGCGATGACAAATCCATTAATTCGAGTTGGGTCTTATTAACTGGTTCCTACACGTTGCCATGTTGGTCGGTGTCCATTTATGTCGTAAATATACTCGCCGTCGAACTGGTTGGTTGTTTACACGCCATTTCACACAGGAACAACGATATCGGTACGTTTGTAATTTTCATGATGCCTGTGTGGTTTGCGCCTTAGGCCATGTTAATTGCTGTATCAAATTTTGATACTTTGATTTTAGGTAAATTGTATCAATTTAAATGTTGGAACTACTACAGAAAGATTTATTAAAAATTACTTCTATGTAAAAACTAGCTTAAGGAATATGCTAACGAAATTATTTGGTGACATCATGAACAAATCTGCATTTGTGCGGGATTACCTAAACACTCTCTAAGCGTTTGGGAAGTCGGTCAAACCGCTTGTCGACTGTCTTGGACTGGGGTCGTAACTCTTCTGATTCTACAGCTATAATGGACCGTAAATGTATTGGTAATGATGGTGATACGTTATGAACGATTGAGTACGTAATATTATGTGTTTGATCAACATCAAGTATATAATATCATATTTAGAGGCTACACACGTCACACGTGTACGTAGACTGCCTCGTTGTTCGTGTTGGTTGCAAGTGCGGCTGCCGATCGGGAGGTCCTGGGTTCGATTTCCGGGTCAGGTACTACTAGAATTTTCTAATTTAGATTTTCTAGTAGTGGCTCGAAGTCTGGATATGTGCTCGGTGTATAGGTGCAATAGGCTTACCACCTAATCCATAGTGGGACGTAACGAAACTGGTGAAACTTGGGAGTGTTCTACATTCCTCTGCCTCACTTGCCTACCTCTTCGAGGAATAGAGGCATGATGATGTTACGTTAGAAGCTACAACCGAGGGATGTTTGAACATATTAAAACAGTTATGAAAGACTTAGTCAAAAGGATCATCGATTGGAAGGTATTAGAACAGTAACAATGGACCAATAATCAATTTAGAAACAAGTAATGACATAAATGGTGAAGTAGATGATGATTATTATTCCCAATATGCAGATGAATATTATAAGGTGTATATAAGACAGGGCATCGATTTCGTCATGATTGGCTTTTACATAAGTGAAATTGGCAAGAATGTGAGGATGTCACGACAATATTTGCAAGTTTCAGATGATAACATTATAATTATTGTTCGACGGAACCAGTCGTTGAACTCTATCGTTAACGTTGCCACTTTTCTTTAAATATATCTAAAATTAATTTTCGCTATGAATTGACAAATCCACTGATTCACACGCGGGTAAATACGAATTGTTACTTTCTAAGTTACTAAACGAAGAATTATTACTTACAAAGTCATTAATTTAAAAATGATTATTTTCTTAGTCACTAAATTAAGGATAACTGCTTACTGAGTTAGTAAATTAGGAATGCGTACTTACTTACTCATTGACGAAATAAAGTCTACAGATCTTTGGATCGTATATACATTTAATGAAAAAATATCCATGTGGTGGGTACAGTATATCCATGTGGTGGGTACAGTATATCCATGTGGTGGGTACAGTATATCCATGTGGTGGGTACAGTACATCATGGCTTACAAAACAACACCGTAGTATAATAAACGACGTAGAATAATCGATTCTCTATGTGTATCTCGATTGGAGATTCGAAAGAGCAATTAAAACATTCTATGGATGCCAGCTAGATACCAACCAAATTGTGCGTGGATAAAGTTTTTATTGACCACACCATTAATATTTATATCATGACTGTTGTGTCCCTGTAACCTTAAATGGTTTTCGATTCACTGCACGTTGGAATATTTTTTTGTCGTTTTCTTTAGTTTCGTCTGGTATCCATGTCTATCAACTCTGACCCGCTGTTGGTGACTGTACTTTGCATACCTCTAGTATGCAAAGTACAGTCGTACAGTCGTGTACAGTACATACGAGTAACTCGAGCAAAAATCAATTATACACTATTGCGATATGACCACATTTGTAGTGTCAAAGATTTGTAGTGGCTGAGATAAAGAAATGGATGTTAAGATGATTTGGATAAGCAGCATGTAATCGTAACATCGCGACTGTAACCGTAAAGTACTTTGAAGAGTCCTAAGTTATATGTGCCTGGAAAAACACGCTAGCTAATAGAACGAAACCGTTTCGTTCTGGCTATTGGGATATCTACCAAATAAGGGTGGTACCCTGATGTGTGTCTAGATGTTCGGTGTAGCAAAGGAAGTGGAGGAATGAATTTGTGTGCAACTTATTTCTCCGAAAATTTCTTCCACTAATACTTATATTTTAGATTGAATTGTTGTATGACTGTGTTCACATAACATGAGGTTAAGAACTAAAGGAGATTTATTAAGATTTGCTTACATAAGTTTATATATTCTGACAAAGATTGATGGTACAATTACTATAGCATACATTACGACGAGTTTGACGGACATCCGTGTCAATAATAAATAAATAAACGACGACACCTGGACAAACCAGAAATATTGGTAAATCCGTATAATTCTAAACAATTAACAATATATTGTCGTTTTCTCGAAAATCGCGAATTGTCAACAATTACAGCGGATGAAAGCCGCGAAAATAAAACTAACTTTCTCAACGCTGACAGTACTGGTTTTAGTGTGGTTTTTAATATTTTTTTTATTATAATTTGTAGAAATTTTATGACGAGACATTTCCCTAGCACGGCCGCGATTAGTTACGAGAGTTCATTACTGTTGTTAAATGCTCGTCAATTCATGTAGAAAGCCCGTTTCGTTAATGGGTGCGATGAATATGTCGGATACACATGTTTTCTGCGTGGAAAAAATTTACTTTTTGAATTTTATCAAAGTTTTAATCATTATTGATTGATTATTCTTTGTAATTAATAGCGGGGTATGGCTAAATGTCGTTGCGTTCGAAAATTTACGTTCGGTAAATGAAATGAAAAGGAAGATTTTACCCCCCCTTCGGTGGTTACGATTTCATAATGACCTATGTTTTTGCATGTATTGACAGAACAATGAGAAGGTGGGTGATACGCCACATAACAATTTGTGTCGTAGATTTGTGCAACAGCAATTAATGCCCCACGGAACAGACACATGAATCACGCAAGTCTAGCCATTAAACACAATGCGTGTTCATACAAACTTTTGATTATCTCTACATGGCCATTATTGTGTCCGCTAACTAGAAAATTACAAAGAAAATCGCCATCTGTATTATATAAGCCATATAATGTACTATTGTCTCCAGAAATCTCTGCCATTGGTAGAGGGACCGGCCAGTTTCATGCTCGGAACGACAGTGTCGACGAAGCGTAACATCCGTGTAAGGCAACTCGACACAGTATACGAGCGTTCTTCACTACACCACCCAGTATGTTCGCAGTAAGACAATTGTGTGTCGTTGCTCTGTGGATTACACGTGTTGGCCGATGACTTGACGAATTAGCGTTCGCGTTGTTTTAGTTGTAGTAGGCGGCTGTGTACTTTATTGTCGAGCACATAAGGCGGCGGTTGTTCGGAGGTTGGGTATTGGGAGCTGTGTGTAATGTGGTTTCCGCGGAGTGTCAGTCGTCACGGTTTGTTGCTTCTTGTTGCTTCACCGTTTGCTGCGATGTTGCAAAAGCTGTCGTGGATAACGTGCCGTGTGATGATTACGCTGATATGTGTAACGGAGTCGCATCTCGTGACGGCCGCTCGGACGGACGTATGGACGGGCTGACTTGGCTGTTTTTATTGCGTTATTAAGTCATTACGTTCTAGTTCCTACCTATCCGCCGGTCATTTTTGACAATCTTAGATTCTATGCATGTTAGAACTAATTTCCGGTTTGGCACTCAATCGAGATTTTGTACGGAGAATGTGTGATGGCTCAATTTTAGATAGCGCTTTTGTATGTCGAGGTTACTTGTGTAAGAAATAAGTACCTAAGTAAGTATGGTAGTCACATGAATTTTGTATTTAACAAAAGTTGGTAATGCAATACACGATTTCTTTGTAAAGCAATTATGTGACAAAAGAATTAACTATGACCAAATTGTATAAAATATTGTAAGAATTAGGTAGGTACCCATATCATGACAAACAATTTTCCTGAATTCTATTATACAGCTTAAATCGAACGTTGATTTCTTGCAAGCCGTAACGTTACCTACAATAAAAAATATCTATGGAAAAATGTATTCTCTACAAGCAATTAAAAAATAACACTTTAAAAAGTTATGACAAAGTATATGTCGCCAAAAATCATTTCTTATTTCAACGCGACGGAAATTTAAACCCGCATGTATACGCCGGATAAAACAATAGTTATTATGCATAAAAAATATACCTATGTATATTTAAAACCCCATGTATACGTAGAGATATATCCAAATCCGCGAAACATTGAACAATGGATATATTATGTATAACAAAGGACGGAATTTGTCAAAAAACTTGCCTTTCGCCTGCAGGCGAGTCTTCGAAGTGTTATTATGGTAATCTACAGCCGTCGCCGAAGGGGTGAGGAGCCTCGACTTAGGGTTCCTCGCGGCTTCTATAAGGCCAGTCGGTGATGTTTGTAAAAAATTAAAAGGTAAAAACATTAGTACTAATGGATGGTGTGTTAATAAAAATTACAAATCCCAATGTTAATCAGCATAATTTATTAATTGTATGAACACAGCGTTAAGTTTATAAGATATATTAATGTAAATTTTTTACAAAAAATTTTTACAAAAAATTGCATTTTATAGGTAGATACGTATCCAATAAAAATGTAAAGAAATTATAAATGTGAAATTGACTGCCTCGTTGGTCGTGTTGGTTGCAAATGCGACTGTCGATCGGGAGGCCCTGGGTTCAATTCCAGGTCGGGCACTACTAAATTTTTCTAAATTAGATTTTCTATAGTGGCTCGGAGTGTGGATATGTGCCCGGTGTATCGCAATAGGCTAACCACCAATTCCATAGAGGGACGTAAACGTAACTGGTGAAACGTGGGAGTGTTCTACATTTACATAAATTATAAATATATATATAGTAAATGTCACATATGAAATTTATGTATATTTAATATGTAGCACAACCCCTCAGGGGATCCCTAGGTCCAGCGGTGGACTGCAGGACGCTGATAACATTCTTGTATTTAGTCTTTTTTTTGTGGGTATTGAATTGTTGTTATTCGCATATTCACAAACTTAGATCGTTATGTTTTAGGTGTGTATAATTATTAGATTTAACTAATACAATTATCATAATTTTGTTGAGAATACGGGGTTGTTTATTTGCACCGGAAATTCGTTCAGTTTATTGGTGTTATCCTGACATTTAACATTAAGGAAACTATAAATTATCTGGCTCTGCGATATTCTTCAGAGAACACTGTCTCTATGCACTTAGATCCATTTACCATTTGTCATGTGAAACAACTACAAACCAACAACCATGACCATTCATTTACAATGTGAAATTGGCATAATTTTTAAAAAATAATCATCGTTCCCATGTGATCTGGCCTTTTTCGAGGGCGGTGACGGAATGTCAAAAATTTCGTTCCGAGTTGTGACTAGCGCGATTCTGTCGTAATTATTACACGGTGCGGATAGCCCGAGGAGCGATGGCGTCTTCTTTTCGGCTCCGCGATACACCGCTGGCGTTGATAATTACCGTGCGAGGCCAACTGATTAACGTTTTCAACGTATAAATGGTGATACTCGAATTGTGTTTGAATTATGAATGATATTTACAAAGTGTTCCATCGCAGGAAGTAGGTAACTGCGACAAGCTGTAATGGACGAAATTATAAATATATTGAAAGCAAAGGATTGAGAGCGAATTTATAAATACAATATATTGAAGGCAGAGGAGTTTAGTACACTCCCACGTCATCAGTAACCAGTATAAATATATTTATGTGATACAATTTCATGGAGTGATATTGCTACGAATGTTCTGGAAGGGACTGTCTCTACAAAATTTCCACGTTACACTGGCAATGTTTGATATTAAGTATGTTATATTCTGCTGCATTAAGATTTAAATAACACAGTTTGAGTTGCCTTTAAATCCGACTTGTCTAACCCGCTAACATATATGTATAGTGATGCAACAGTAAAATAGAAAAATAAAATAAAATCAGCATTAACTTTACAAGGCTGAAATGTAATTAAAATAGCTTAATCTAATTTAAAAAATAAATAAAGATGAAAAGACATATTTGGAGATATTATAAAATGATACAGTTCACGCTTTTCATGGACGAGGTAATTGTATCAAACGTATCAGAAAATATTTTTTAAAGCAACACGGCGAGGTACGAGTAAGTACCTATGTGTGTACGTACACAATATGAAATCTTGCAGCACTGACC
This sequence comes from Mimoniades ocyalus, assembly GCA_018245615.1. Lineage (NCBI taxonomy): Eukaryota > Metazoa > Arthropoda > Insecta > Lepidoptera > Hesperiidae > Mimoniades > Mimoniades ocyalus. The sequence continues at coordinate 2,285 of DWDV01003380.1, read as the reverse complement.
GCTAGTCGCAACGCGCTGTGACCGTTCCGGCGCGCGCGCACCTGAATTATTCATAGCCTAAGCTGGACGTAATTAAACGTCTTGCGTGGAAAAAGCGCTGACACCTTCCTGTGGGATTTGTGGGGGACGCGGGGATACGCGTTTGAATATAACAGATGAATCCAAGAAGGCAACAAACGCACCATTTCCTATCAAATGTGGAGGCGGACGTTTTTTAATGTCGTTGCTGCATAAGAAATTTCGCTTCTGTTTTCAAGTGTAAAAATATGTGTTGTTAATTTTTTTTGTGTACGTTTCTTACGTATAAATTGATCATTTGTGAGGGCAGTACGAAACTTCTTGCAGTTACAAAAAAATATGTAATTTTTTACTTACGTGTTCTACGCTTAAAGTAGTAAAGAGTGTAGGTGAGTATCCACATATGTGGAGGTGTCGATATGTCCAGACATTTCCGCATATGTAGTGTCACAGCTGTAAATATAAATGGATTGAATAAAAAAATATTTGCAATATTCATAAGTTATTTCATTACTACATTTGAGTAACTATTAGGTATAAGGCATATTATAAAACTTTTTTGGAATTATTTCACAGGTTCATTGTTTTAATTAGTTATTAAATAAATTAAAATATGGATGCTGTTTATGTGTGAAGATAAATTTCTAGTGGGTGTCTAATGAACTATTAGTACAGTAAAGAGTAAATAAATAAATGCTTTGTTTAAAAACCAATAAGATAAAGGTTTTAATTTACATAATAGTTTAAATTTACATTGAACTTGAGAATTTTCTAGATGAAAAACTCAATTACGCCTTTGCCTTACCGATAAAAAAATACACGGAATTTTACTGAGCCAGTTATATTTTAGCCCTCACTTATGTTTCTATGAAAGACGTGAAATTCTTCTGTCTACGTCTATTCTTTCTATTTAGTTCTATAAAATTAAAATACAAGTAACATTATGCTTGTAGTCCCCACAGATGTAGGCAGTAATTTAACTTTTTAATTTTTAAAATTACAATTTTATTTTATAAATTTTGTTAAGTTAATTTGCCGCTTATAACTTAATTGCTGAATAAATTGAGGCGCATTTCTTAACATCAGTTCCCGGCTGACATTGACATCATTAATAGATTAGTTTGTCTATTATATAATATTGCATTAATGGAAAAATATTTTTATGAGTCATTAAACGATTGAACAAATTTCGTTTCATTATGAGTGTTTTTTTTTCATTTCTATAAATTTATCGCTTATAGTCGATGATGTAAAAGTCATCCAAAAGGGTATGGATAGAAAAACCGATGCTCATATATGTATTTGGGACAGATAATCTAAGAGCTCAATAAACATCAAGTACCTACATGCACTAATCCTATAAAGTTGTATTATTTTTACACAAAACTATCGCGCCTAGCCGATACTGGAACATGTGCCTTATAAGCACGGCGTAGAGTTATGAAGAAGCGATCGCATATAATTGCACAAACTGGCCAAACACCACACAAACGGCGCATGCGAGCTAAGTACGAGTAAATGTCAAGTACAAGCTTGTTTTATATCTAATTATGGTTTTTTTCTGGTTCCCAACGTTCGTAATCGGCACCTTTAATGTTTCCTGAAGCGTTCTCTAGCGTATCTCTCGCGCATAGCGTTCCGGCACGCGGTCATACGATTATTGCACTCTTTGAACCGGCGGCGCAAGTGTGCTTGTTGATGAGCGAATATGCTCTAATAAAATCGGTGATAACAATGAAAATGTCTATAATAATAATTCATATGAAATATCTTGGTCATATTGCTTGGTTACATACTTCTATAGATCTATATACCCCAGGTTCCTTACGGGGTAAACAGAGAGCAACGAGTGCCAAACATCACGCCTGTTATTCTCGAAGAGGCAGGCAGGGGAGTGTAGTAGGTACACTCCCACATTTCACCAGTGATGTTTACGTCCCATTACGGAATAGGTGGTGAGTCTATGGCTAATCGCCGGGCACAAATCCAGACTCCGAGCCGCTACTAGAGAATCTAAGTTAAGAAAATCCAATAGTGCCCGACCGGGATCTGAACTCAGGACCTCTTGAACGGCAGTCGCACTTGCAACCAACATGACCAACGAGACCGCCATATAAATATTAAATATGAAAAAATCATATCAAGAAGTTTTTATTTACAGAGTGAAATGTAAAAAATAAAATCAAATTTTAATTCAAATTCAAATATCATTTATTCAAAATTGGTTCATTAAAACACTTTTTGTACGTCAAGATGAAACTACCACC
>DWDV01003379.1:0-10622 GCA_018245615.1 Mimoniades ocyalus | reverse complement strand
GGAGTGTTCTGTATTCCTCTGCCTACCTCTTCGGGGATTACAGGCGTGAAGTTACGTTATCTTTTAATTGTTGGCTCAATATCCTTCCAGAATCAGTATCTTATTGTAACCATATTAGAATGTCTTTCATCATCAATTTTCTACCGTTGGACGCTAGTGTTTTCTCAGAAAAGCAGATTAAAGTGATAGTCCGCCACATTGATCAAGTGGAGCTTGAGAAATTTCACACTTCCGAAGAATATTCTGGAGAATTCGAAGATTTGCGCGTTTTTTTACGACGGTTTCCTTCAACTTCACAGGATATCTTTAAGCGGAGAAAATGTCCCTTTGATGTAGGGTACTCCTCACGGACAACATCGAAGTCGAAAGTGTCGCAAGTCGCAAGCCCATTCTTTTTTATAACAGACATAAAGGATTCAGTCAAAATCCTTAAACAAAATAATACTGATTCATCGTGAACCGAAATATTTCCAATGTCACGACTGTTACCGAGTTTAAAATTGTTCGTTACCAAGACCAACGCAGGCGTTAGCGAGATGCGAGTATGGATATATCTCCAATTATTTTTATGACCTAACAGGAGGCGCTCGTAAATGGATTTGACGCAAACTCAAAACGAACTGGGCACGACTCCAACTCCGAGCACTTAGACGGACGCTCAGGAACACTTATAACACTGTATTAATTCACTCATACGCTGTTTTGCTGCGCAGTAGCCACATTTGTTGTGACGTATTACTCAATAAACAATAAAAAGAAATCTTATTGAATATGAAATTATAATAATTGGGAATAAAACTTAGCAATGGAAATTAATCCATCCAGCTGTTCTACATATATTTACGATAGAGTACTATATATATTCAATGTTATTATTATCATATTTATAACCGAGAGTTATAAATCAAAGTAATAAAATAATAAGTAATATACTCGTAATAAAGTAATAAAATAATCTAATAATCTCTTAGGCGCGTGACACTTGCCAACCCGCAGTTGACTAACGCGGTAGCCTTAATCATTGACTTTCTGAGAGGAGATCCAGCAATGGTTACGTTGTCCAGGAATGGAACGAACGAGTTTATGATAGAGAATCTATTAAGCCAGTCTCTATTAAATTTTCTGGTTACTGCATTTCATTAATTATATTCAATTTATCTCTCTTACATTGAATGGTCTTTCCGTCTGTTTGTGCCCTACGGCTATTGACAGACACACGCTTGTTGCAACGGAATAAACCCGTTATTATTGAATATTGAGCATATCACTTTATGCATATCTGCATCATTATTTTTTTTCACCGCAAAATCAACTAATGGATTTAAAAAATACGGTATAGGCGTCATTTCTTACAGAAAAAACGAAGATCATAATCAGACAACGTGGTAGGCTAAATTAACAAAAATTGCAAGATAAAGAAAGGTCAGAAGCCAAAGAGTGACGCCGATTAGGGAAGCCTGAAGTACGTCTATTAATAATCCCCCAAAGTTGTAAAGTGAGAACTACATGATACGTTTGAAGTTATAAAAAAAAAATTAGAACATTCGAGAAGGTTTTAACGTTAATAAGCAAAACTTTATGTACTCTTCGAGATAAGAAATCTGCCATGACCACTGGCCCCACTTTTACAATATAGGTTGCAGACAGGGTGCAATCACCAACCATGGAACATTAATATAAATATAAATGATTATAATGATAACTTAGTATTTATTTGTGCAAGCAATATAACAGCACATGGCTTAAAACGTGTTCAATTTAATCCTAATTGCTTTGTGTCTACTGAAGTTCAAATTACGTAGTGGATGATCCCTTAATCGGGATTAAGCGCGCCATTCGACCAGAATTTAGTTGGAAAAATGAAATACAGTTCAGAAAATAACGTTACCACATATCATGCCTTACATATTTTGATTAAATGAAAGGAAATAAATTACGATATTTTACGATATTTTTCCGTATCTCCTATCTGGATGTTTTTTAAATATTGTTATTAACAATCATGTAATGATACCAAATGCTGTTTTGCTTGTATAATTCCATCATTTATTGACAGTAAGGGAATTTATTTAGATAGATAAGAAGTCTATCCACCTATGTACCAAGACTTTAAAGCAAGTGATTTATTTAGATAAAATACGCTTTTTATTAGTATCTATACAATTTATATATCTCACTATATAAAAGACACTGGGAAAACCTTTAGGAATTTCATTACAGATAACAAATGAAACATGCCTAATTTATTGTCCGCCAGCTATTACATATAAAAACAGGATAATAGCAATAAAAGATGAGAACTAGATCATTCCGGTGATAGAAGTAGATTATTCTGGACTTTTATTGCCCCTTCTCTATCAACAAAGTAGTTTAGTTCCGAGCAAAGCGATTGTATTTATTTTGAATAAAACTTGCTTCATTAACTGTCGGGGTCAACTAATAAATAAGCCTAATGGCGGCAACAATATAACAAGACTTAAAGGAGGAACTGAGTTACGGTTTCAATGTGAAAACAGGATTGTATTGCTGTATTTGATACTTATCAAATACAGCAATACATACTTATGTAGGCTCGATAAAGCCCCGGACACTTCGAAATTGTCATTAAATGAAGCTACATGTCAATTACTTATCTGTAAAGCTTCAGTTCTTTGCGTTCAGTAACATGTACCTGCAGATGTAAAATATTTCTAAACGATAGTGCCTGTACGAGTAAAATTTATAAATGTACATAAATACGTATAGCTTGTATCCGATCGCTCATTGTACGCGTTACAAACACAAACTTACCGTGTCGATTCAACATTGAGCGATTTGCATACCTGTTTGGTACAGTAATCTTATTAAAAGATTTGAAAATATGTATATGTCGATAGAACAATACTTTTACGTTGTAAAAACAATATACTGTTAAAGCATTGAAGTTGCACCAACTTCGTTCTAACTTAATAAAAGTAGCAAGCGGACCCAATGCTTCAATGTATTGCTTGTATTGTATTGCTCATTAGCGACCTCTATGAAAACTCTAATGAAACTAAGCTTTAATTGCCGATAATGTTACAAAACAGCCAGAAAACAGTCATTTCAATAGCTATAAAACATAATAATTAGCAGAGAATCCACGTTTGAGACATTCACCGCAAATTAACTTTGCGGTACTCGGTCGACGTGAGATCATTATTGAATTACAGTAGTTACTCACAAGTTGTTACTACAGATATTTATTAAGCCGTTTATTGTAACGCTTAACTTATTTCACGGATTTGGACAGTTACAAATTGTTTTAACATATCGCAAGCCAATAGGAAATATATGATAACTGAATATAATGTACATTCCTGGTTATTACGAGGCTCATGTTTATTTCATACATACAATAATACCAGACGTAATAATATTTGTACAAATATAAGGATATTAATTAGGTACTATAGTGTTTACAGCGCTTGAATGTAGTGTGAAAAATTATATTTTTTTGTCTGTCTCAAAAAGAAAGCAAACTTTTTTCCATTTTCCCTTTTTCTGTTTTCGTCTTCTTTCTTGTTTCGTTCCGTTGATAATTGTTTTACCATATTTTTGGGAAACGTTATCGTGGGTTTTTTCGTACAACTGTTAACTGTCATTCGACACAACTTCTTAAAATAGCACTGCGCATGAACATAGTCAACATATTATATGTATAACTTACATATCTCATGTTTTAATTATTTAAATTTATATAAACAGACCAGTATAAAGTATCAAAACTAATTAATTTATCCCGCTTCGGTGATTTTTTAAATTAATAAATAATTATCCCCAGATAATTATAGCATTTAGAGAATATATAACCAGTGATATAAAAGTAGGATTTTTAAAAAGGGCGAGCTTTAACAGTTTCCATCAAATGTTAATTAAGAATAAACTAAAAAATAAAAAAACTTACTGTTACACGCGCGCGAAAAACTAGTGCGCTTTAACAAAAATAGCCAAGGAGCTTGGCTATCGGTCGATAGTAAACTTGCAAATAGTAAATTTCTGGCTCACGCATAGAAAATTGGGATACGGGACGCGTTGAACTGTAAACATTGCAAAAAGCGCGGGAAAGACAGACCGCGCGCATGGCCGCTTGCGCTTAGTAAACATCGAAATAGATTTGGCTAGACGCCGTGTAGGTGCGCCGAACAATGTCGGAAAGTAGGTCGACAATCTGTTTACAGCGTCAAAAATGCGACCGCTGAGAGTCGCGCGCCACCGCAGACCCGGTTGCTAGCATCACGCGAGAAATGTGCCGAGATTTTAAAATATCAGTTAGGTTAGGTTAGGGTTCACATGTCTAATTGAGTAATCACTACCGTTGTATACGATTGCTCACGTGATCTGCGAGAAATACGATAACATGCTTGCATGCCGTAAGAAATTATTCATAATAGTGCTTGCTGATAGTTGAAGGAATTAAACCGTTTTATATATCAAAACGGTTCTATATAACAAAATTCTTCTACAAACGTATCACTTTAAAAAAAACTAGGCACTCTAAAGAAAATGGTACACTCTATTGATCTACAAAAAAACATCTGTGCGTTAAAATAATGTACTTATACCTCTCACCCTACAACCATAAATGATATCACGATATCTGTTACTCAAACAACGTTTCAATAACAAGTCAGTACACTAAATAAATATAGGCTGGTGTAAGGGGTTCCAAACTCCATCTTAAGAGGTCAAGCCAATTTCACATGCCCTTAGTACTCTCTGTTATGCAACAGACAAGATCCTGACAAGGGCTTTTGGCGGTATAGCGCAGCGTATGTCGACGTAATGTCCTGACCACCACGAGCAACATCGTAGGCAGGGCAAGAAACCGTACTCTGTGATCCCCAAGTCGCATGCACAGAATGGGAATTATAAGCCAAATTCCCCTAGGAAAGTGCACAAAGGTGTTCATTAGCTATGAAAACAGTAGATTGGTACACGTAAGATACGATGTGAACATCGTGTTCATATCGAAGCTGGAACATGCATGATAGTAAATATGTAAATATTACAATTAATATCTTGTTACAACATACACAGAGCCATCTGATCTCAAACTCATTTGATAAAACTACACATGTAAACTTCTGTATACCTACTTATTTGTATGTAATTGTACGTTCAGATACAGAACAAATAGTCGCACTTATTACGAGAAAATATAATTATTCCGTGTGGGCATCGAACCCATAACCTCCGGCTCAACAGTCCGGGTAAAGGGATACAGTATAAAAAAGGGTCACGAACAAGCGAAAAAACAGGCGAGTCAATTATGTGAATGTCTATAGTAATTTTATCAATCCTCACCGAGGCGTCACTCTCCATTATTAACTCGCGGCCACACGAATGCGTAGAGTGATCGGTGATACACAAATGATTCCATGGAAACTTTCCTATCTAATGTGATTCAACGTTAAATTACTGCCGATGGCTGTCTCTTACAAGATGTACATTAAAAAAATTTAAAAGAGAAATGGTCACGGAATGATCTCGCTTTCCGCATTTTCATGCCAGCTACCCACCGCGCGGTCGAGATCTTTGATTTCACGTCACATTTTCTACCACAAAAACAAATTCATGTCGTGTAATTATAACCTTGTGTGAATACGTCTTAGCGCTGAAACCAATCGCGTCAAAAAAGAGATTCGCTTTAAGAAAAAACGTAAATACACGTCTGCAATCACCGAAGATATAGGCAGAGGAGTGTAGGTCCCACGTTCCACCAGTTACGTTTTCATCCCACTATGGAATAAGGGGTGAGCCTGGCGCTATTCACGGGTACAAATCGAGACTCTGAGCCACTAGTAGAAATTTGAACTAAACATTTTAGTTAAAAAAATCAAATAGTACCCGATCCGGGATTTGAAGTCAGGACCTTACCAGGAGCAGGACTTAAACACCTTTGTATACATTTTAGCAATAATAATAATAATATATATTTTTAAATGCCTGTAGAATTACAAACTGTTATTTATGTCCTCATTTGTGAATTTATATAAAACGGGATTGCTCGTATTTACTTAAAAGTAGCGTTTTCGATACAAAATACCTTCTCCTTTTTTTATCCAAACTATCTAATTAAGTAACGCGTATGCGTTCTCAAAAAAATATCTAATAGGCCGTTCGTCTCCTCGAATTAAAAACACGGACGAAAAAATACATTTCCGCTTAATTTTCAAGCTGCATTAATAATTCAATCACAAAGAGACGATTCAACTAATTGCATAAACTAAATATAATAATAATATGCAATTCAAGTGACTAAACGTAATAATAGGCAATTAAAATTTGCTAACATAACAGAACATCGCGCCTGTATTACCCTGAAGGGTTGGCAGAGGAGCGTAATGCTGCCGTCTTATGTCACACGTCCTGTAAAATAGGAGGATATATCAGTAACATCCAATGATATAATCATAGTTATGTGTGATATGATACTCGTGGGACGCGACGGTGTGCATACAAGGCGCGGCGAGGACGAGCGGCGAAAGTCGATCGCGCGGCCCATTTCCGTGTGAATTGGAACCGGGCGGCGGCCGCCTGGCCGGCGATCATTTGAACAGAAAATATTCTAAAATAACCTACTTTGATCTATTGTAGCAGCCGTAGAAAGTTATTCGACGTAATACGTAGAAAGACGGCTGGGACATGACTGATCAAGGCTATGGGTCAATTTTTCCTCCGATGTCTTCCCTTACACTGACAGTGGGTTAACATATAAAAATCGTTTAATATAACATCACCTATGTAATCCTCGAAGAGGTAAGCAGGAGTGTAGTACACTCCCACGTTTCATCAGTTAGGATTGCATACAGTTACGGGCACATATCCAGACAGAAAAGAATTAATGTACTTTTCGACTATTACGTTTATATCCAATATTATTATAATCATCTGAAATCCCTGAGATGTGTCTGCATAGTGTACCTGTAATACCTATCAATGTATTATCCTGTGGAATGCCAGTCCAAATTAAATATTTTGTTTAAAAAACGGACGAGAACAACAGAAATCAACAGTAGCTCGAAACAAACGATATAATCCAAAATATTGGTCCAACGTAAGTCTATATAAGGTATAAAAAAATCAGACAATATTCATATTCACGATAAGGAACAAAAGGTGAATGGAGCTTGACGCTAACGACCGGCATATGAACGAAATGTGATACAGCAAATGTCATACAGTCGATGGCCGCTTGAAATATGGTGAACGAGTTATGGAAACAAAAATTTAAACATCCAAGTCGTACGAACGTACATTGACTTCCACGTTTGCATTATACATCATCTCGTCTGATCGAAGTCCACTTTGTCTGAGGTTACATTTTACATCACCTCGTTTAATTACTAAGCGCAATAAACGTCATAGTACAAAATAACTATGTGTTAAATACGTTTCTATTGCGATCACTGCATCAGCCAGTTCGCTCCAGCGCCAGAGCAGCTCTCCTGAATACATGGAAGATATAACTCGTAAATTATGAATCGTAAATTAAGAACTATTGTTACTCATCGTTACAAAATCGTAAATTATGAACTATTATTACTCATCGATCTGTATTAACATTTTAGTTATATTTCGCAAAGATATTATATGTTGCCACATGTGTGCACGTAAATAATACAGACATATTTTTCCGACAACTTGCATCAGAAAACTGTGAATCAGGTCGTTGGGCACTCCCACCCCTTACCGCTGTTGGGATGATGAAATACAGTTTCGACTTACAGCAACAATTTAGTTGTGTCCATCCTGTACGCCTTACGCCTTGTAAACAAAAAAATATAGTTTTCAATTTTGAAAATTGCTTTTTCACTTACGCATTGTATTAAAGTAATGCAAAACTTTATTTTTTTATGATTGCCATTGTTTTCTTATTATTGAAAATTTATTATTATTTTATCATTATTTAATTTGCCCGTTTTATTCATTTCATATTAACACGCCATTCGAACAAATTATTGATTGACAGGCAATCTTCGCATTCATGAGATTATAAATAAATATGCATTACATATGTGTATTGCAACAAAACGCGTTTAAAAGCTGAGTATGACTACATTAATATGTGGACGGCATAAGTCGTCGTGTCCTTTTCAGTAAATGTTATTGAATAACCGAAATGGTATTTAAATCATTTGAAACGTAACGCGTTATGGATGTCCAGTGAGAAATTGACCGTGTGTTGCCATGTCGTTAGGGCGATTAAACTAATCTTATAATAATAATACATCTGTCGTATGTCCGCCTCGTTGGTCGTGTTTGTTGCAAGCGCGACTGCCGTTCGAGAGGTGCTGGGTTCAAATCCCAGGTCTATTCTAACTTAAATTTTCTAATTGTGGCCCGGAGTGTGGCTAGGTGGCTGGTGTATGGTAATAGATTCACTACCGATTCCATAGTGGGACGTAAATGTAACTGCTGAATGTAGCAGTAGAGGTAAAGAGTTGTAGCTGCAGCCATTTTTAACGATGACACGTTCCGTGTAATAAACGTACGAACCGAAACAGGAAAGGATTTTGGCTATTCAACCGGCTAGCCGGATAATGAATGCGTCAACGTGGGCGTGAAGCCACGTCACTGTGATGTCGCTATGACTACACAGAAGCTGAACGTGACATAAACTCCGGAAGAATACGTAGCTGTATGTTTTAATTAGTAAAATAGTAGTTTAATTAAAGAATTAGATATGTTTTTGTTACTTACCAAAAATAAACAATTTTGAAAGTAAGCAATATTGAAAGAGATAATTTTCCTATCTTATTATTGTTTTTGAACGTTGAAATAATCATTTAGGTTTGGCATTTTCAACTACTTCCCGCTTAATAAAAATGTTTACGCCAACGCCTAACCTCTAAAATGACAAAATATGCGACATCGTCGTCGCGGAAATCATTTTACCAGTAGGTACATTTATTCTTGGCGGATTTCATATTTAGAAACAATGTACAGTTTAATAATTCCCGATAATTTAGCATTATTTGATGTATATACAACAAAAGCAACATTTTGAAAGTTTAATCGATTAATAAGTACCTATACAAAGATTCTTAACTACACACCCGACATATTTTCTAAGTTAAAAAATTGAAACATGTATGATACATTGCTTTGTCGCGAAAGTAACTTTAGCAATAGTCTATGGTCAATTGCAATTATCTATTAAATGCAAATATGTATTGTAATATTACATTGATGATTTTAGTACGACGATACTCAACCTCGCTCTACAATCTATAACTTTTCTATAACAAACCACGCATATTTTTGCAGTCTACACCTATTTTTGTTGGATTTTTTTCCCGTGATATGCGAATTCATATTGCTCTGTACTACTAACACGTTATATCAGTTACTTTTTCATTATTTCTAAAACACAGAAACCCGTATTTTCTTCTTCAATCTTTTCAAAAATTATTTATTGTATCGCCAATTTTAAAAAATATAGACGCAATGAGTTCGTGTCACGAATCTCTGACAAATAGTTTCAAAAATACCGAAAGTGCGGTCGTCTGAAAATTTCATGATTAATGATATTTGAAATCGTCAGAATGCGTACGAAAGTGAATGTGTACGTTTATTTTAGATAATATCTCAATATCCGAATGAATTCACTATGACTGAAGACCAGATAAAGTCATCATGATGGTGATAATAATTATGATGTATGTATCTCTAAGAGGTAGCGTATACTTACCATATGCTCATAATTTAGACCAGTATCTCACGAGACCTTTCATTGTTATAGTCATTCACCACGCCTTGTCGACAGAGTGATATACTCGTATGTAGGTATACTACATATAAGTAGGCATACTTCCGGCAGGAAGACATTACGTTCAAGCCAGACGAATAATTTATTAACGTTAATGCCATGTTAAGCCTCATTTTTTAATTAAACCGTTATATAAACTTGATCGGGACCAACGGTTGGTGTTTGTAAACCACTAATAGCAAAATTGTCTATATAGAGTCTATAAAATGCGTTTATTTAGTTCTACATTGTGTATACAAAAGTCGATACTTATACAAAATATATTTTATGCCTACTTTAAAATTGAATTTAGAAAACGCTCAATTTAAATGTTCGATATTCGAATTTTAAATAAGTACATACCACCAAAATATACACCAATTCTAATCTTGTGAACTACGGCCAGACGCTAAATACGAGTATTGTAAATGTAGAACATTGTTAACACTAATGTATACTAAGAAATCTATAACTGCGGCCTTTATACATATCAGTATTAATTATTCAAATAAGTTTATTTATGATGGTAATGTCTGGAGTGATTGTCAATAATGTTCATATTCAGATCCATGTAGAGTATAGACCTAAGCGAGGAACTAATCACAGTTATTTATAAGCGGCACTGGCCATTTGTGACTGTGCCTACTAATTTATTACTTTTTTCACATAAAAAGAATACAGCATGGTAATCAATATACGTTTAATTGGAGCCTGTTTTACTTAATATATACATAGCCTTTTAAGAGTCGCAGCAAGTGAGTTACGGTTAGCGGTTATGAATATTTTATATAACACCACAACAGAGGCGTGCCGGATGCCATTAGTTCGTCAGACGAATTCATTACGACAT
>DWDV01003378.1:0-10624 GCA_018245615.1 Mimoniades ocyalus | reverse complement strand
CAACAGACACGACCAACGAGGCAGTCTATATTAATTATAAATGTATATCGGCTTTGTCATGTACAGAACTAACTTTTTCCATTTTAAAACTATATGCATCTTAAATTTTTTTTATAAAAGAATATTTTGTTATTTTCTATACAGAGTAATACTAGGGCGCTGAATTGTAAAGATAATGGATGGACGCTTAGATACGTACATTTGCCAGTGGCGCCAGAGTCTCGACGGCGTCCAAGGGCTGGAAACGCAGCAATAGATTCGCGACGGCCTCGTCCGAACAATGCTTGAGGGACGCGCGATATGGTCACCACGGAATGTCTGCAAAAAAATGTAGTAAGGAGATGTCGTGAAGAAGCTCTATGATGTGGGTCTCCTCAAGAAAAGCCCATAGAGATCTCTCCTTCAAAGCCGGTAACGTATTCGCTGCTCCTCGGTAGTTGCAAACATTAAGAGCTAGTGACCAGTTACCATCGGATGTCCTGTTTGTTTGTTTGCCGAGAAAAAATTGAAAAATACAGAAACATAAATAATAATTCACAGAAATTCAATATATATACATCTTGTAGTACCTTCGACCACCTGGTTGCGGTGGCGCCTGGCTTAGTGTAGCCAAAAACGCTGCTTCACGTGCCTCGCGTACAGCGCCTTCACCTCGCTCGGAGAGCCTACGAACCTGATTCCAGAAAGATAAAAATTCATTGCAAAGACAAATCACACTAGCCCATTTCTCTTCATCTAGTGTACAATAGAATAACAAATAATCGAAACCGCTTACGAACGGATCATTTCCTTTTAATATTCAAATGAGAACTTCTAAGAAAAAAAATAGTAAGAACGTATTTCATAGCGGTATGTGGTCTAAATAGAAATACTGGACCTGGCTGGCTGTGGGTCCAGTAGTGCATGACGGTGTGGGCAGAGAGTGCTTCCGGGTGTCGCGCCAGGGCGACAGATGATACGGATCCGGCGGCGACTCCGTGTCCACGGACAGGCCTCGAGCGGGCGTGGACGAGCGGTAGGAGCATTCGGCTTCTTCCACACCACTCTCTTCGACCACTATCAGCGGTTCGCCGCCGCCAGCGATGGCTATCGACCCACGCCGCATCATTGCTGTACATACGATTTGAGATCAATTATAATTATTATATCATAACGCCAGGTCACTTGCAAAATAGAGAAAGAGCACTGAGTGATTAATATTCTCGCTTTATATATTAAACATAAATTTATATACATACGAGTATACATTAGAATTCATAACGAATCTGACAAAGGTTTAAGCATAGAAAATTAATGCGAAAAGCGGAGTGGTATGAATAATTCAACTGACCATGTAGGAGATTACGAATTTACAACCATTTTACACTTATGAATTATAAATACATGTAATTTACTAAATTAAGGCTCCTTGCTTAACTCTAATAGACGAGTAGCTTGTAATATACTGTAATTTCTTTGAGATCAGTGGAGGAGTGAGTGTTGTGGAAACCTAAGAATAATAGAATCTGATGTGATGCTGATATTGTTTGTTATTAATTGTTCTCTTATTAATTGTTACTTATTAATTGTTCCCTTATTAGTTGTTCCATTATTAATTGTTCCCTTTTAAATTTTTCCTGTCTAATTGACTGAATATTTGACTAATTGTCTCCTTAGTAATTTTTCCCTTATTAATTGTTAATTTTATAATTGAACATAATGTTGGATACTACGTATATTTATTGTCTGCAAGACAAAATTATAATTTAATAGGCCCAAAAAACTAAATTGGAAAATAACAAACGAAAAACAATTTACCTAAAAAAAATTATTTGAGTTCGGTGTAAAAGTTAGATGTTCGATATCATTTTAACGGTTATCCGTATATGTAATAAAGTAATTTAATCTCATGTTGTTTCAAAAGAATTTCCTAAGCAAAATTAATATTTTATTATCATACCATCTATTAAAGTCTAGGGGATAATTATAAAACGTTTTAGTCTCAAAAAGTACGTATGTAATATCTCGCTCAAGTTATAAATTGGTCAATTTACTGACCCTATTATGATATGAGTGTTACCGTAGATTAGAAGGAGGAATGCAGTTTATTCCACTACATACATATATCTAGAAAATTACTGATGAGGAATGTTAGGCACCGTCTTTTTTTGATATTTTTTAACCACTACGAAAATCTATGACAAACTCTGATAACTTAAATCTTATACTCTATATTTAATAAATTATAACGTAACATCACGCCTGTGGGCCCCGAAGCCTGTGAGCCTTTGCCTACCTGCAAAGGAGTATTGGACACACCCACGTTTTACCAATTACGTTTATGTCCCACTATGGAATAGGTGGTGAGTTTATTGCTATACACCGGGCACATATCCAGACTCTGAGCCACGATTAGATACATATAACTTAATAAATAATCCTTTGTCCGTTATTTGAATACACTTCGTGTTTTTTAATGATCGAATGTGCTTATTAAAATTTAATATGTAAATGTATTGAGTGTGGTGCTAATTGTACCGATTGTTTCAGTTTCGCCTCGGAGCCACAATACTTCATTATGGTCGCGTACGTTTATGTAACAAATCAGTTCGCTAAATGGCCGCTGTATCAACAGGTCTTCCAGGCCGCTGTCAAGGCTGCGCTAGCACTGACCTATTTACGCGACCTCGCTCTGCACACAGCCCGTACTCCTATACATTTCCCAGGGCTCATGAACATGGTATTTGCCAGTTATGCACAGCGGAACATAATTTTGATCATTAGGTTCATAGGAATCAGTTGTTCATTATTATTAATATTTTTACATACAAATGTTTTTATATAAAAATATATACCCATCTATAATTTGATTTGCAAATATAAATAGTTGTAAGAGTCTATTACATTACAAAATAAGTCCAATGTTTTGAAACAGATCCCAAAATTTGGAACATATAATATAATAATCTACAATCAAACAACAAAACTTATTTCAATATTTTTTGAGGTTCGAAAGTAACCTTGAGTATCGTGCGTCATTGAATCCTTCTTTTACTGTTTTATTACGGTCGGGTGAGGTGGGAAAGTTTTGAACAAGCAACCGGAAACCGACCGCGCAAAATTCAGTAAAATTTCTGATATATGTGCAAGAAACGTGGAAGTCTTACGAGGCACAATGTGGATAAGTCCATCTTTTTGGTGTTAGTATCGGTATTGAAGATGAAAGCCTATTGGAAATAGATTATTACTAGTCCTTTACACGGAACTCTACTTATCAAGAGCGTGCAGAATGGTTCTAAATAGAACCAAATTTTTTAACCCAACATTTTTAGTAAGCAAAATGGCTTAAGAAAAAAAGCCTTTGTTTTTCACTTTTATAAGTCACTTAAATTCAGTAAATAGGTTACATTTTGAAATAGCCACATCCAGGAAAATTTGTTCCTTATTAAATTTATTTTTCGGACATTAAATTTTTTAGATATGTTCTTTGAAAATATTGTTTTAATCATATTTACGGGTAAAATAACGAATTTATACACTAGCCCACAATTTGCTAAGAGAAATAGAGGAATAACAACATCGTATACATCGAGGAATAAAAATATCGCTGCTTTATTAAAATATTTAGCTTTTTATTTCATAGCATTTCGGGTTCATATGCCCGGTCAATCAGACGAGAAACCAATTTAAAGTTTCGAAGTGCTACGAATTTTTATATACAAAATAAGAACGCAGACGCAGTCGCCAAAAATTCGCCTTTACATATTTATGTATCGTATATGTAATGTAATGAACATATTTATGTAATGTACATTACCTTCCACTATAAATACGTTATGGCGAAATAATTTACTTAAGAATACATACAATACAAACAATACACTTTTTACCATACTACAAAAACATATATAAAATAGCAGAAATAGAATTGAACAAGGACAATAGGTACGTGGTCCTAGCGCTAAAAGAGCGATCTCTTCCAGACAACTCTAACTGGAGAAGGCTGATAAAAATAAGAGAAAATGGGCTACGCATACAATATTGTCCTTTAACGCAAATTTTGCCTATTAAATATTTTATTAATATTTAAACATTCGTTCCAAATCAAAATCTACACTAATATGTCAAAGTGGCAATAATTAAGAGCCTGAAATAAAAACGCCTTACGATATCATTCCATCGCATCGCAGTAAAGCTTGCACGGTATTCTACTTCGAAAAGGCCATAAAACGACAAACGACATCGCTGTAAAATATTGAATTGTTAAATGTAAAACTACTTTGCAACAATCCACGTGATAAAACCTATGTATATACATATTTCGAGTTATTTTTATTACATATGTTACACAGAAAATCTTTATGAATTAACAATAACTCGTATTTCCATGTCTATGTAACATAAAATAATTATACATTTATATAAAATGCATAAACTAAATAAGGATTTACGTCTGAAATGAATATTATTATTTTGTATATTTTATGCTACGGACCTTTGTTAAGCCTAATTAACTTTATTCATCCGGAACTTTAATACTGTCGGTGCCACAGGGGTGTGCAGACTACAAAAGCGGTAGCTTCTTAAAGAATGAACAGGAAATAGAATTTAATGTCGACATTGAGAATTCAGATTACTGTTAGTCACCGCTTGATATTATAAGAACCGGAAGTTGTAAGGAAATTGAGGCGAATGTTCAGATTCTTGTAACGGTTTGGGAAATATCAATGATTTATAATATTGGTATTATTTGAAATGCAGCAATCACAGCTTTTCTTTGAAATTTGAAAATACTAATCATTTTTATCTTTACCTAAATAAATAAATTCCGATTTACGACTTAAGACGATTTACGGCTTTTGTATGTACTCTTTTTGTGTACAATAATTCATTATTGTGTACATATCATTGTCTTCAAATGTAATGTTTCTCTATAAGTGATTAGTTTATTAAATCTTAAACCATTAATATCCCCTTTTTAATCATGAGATGATGTAACAAAAATCCATAAATAAACGTTCACACGGGCACAGAATATGAATGTTTTTAATTGTTAAAAAAAATACAGACGGATTGAGTACCTCCTCCTTTTTGGAAGTCGGTTAAAAATACATTTTTTTTTTCAAAGATTTGGGACTCTTTCACATTGTACGTTTGCAAAGGTTTACAACTTACATGCTCGTATTTACGCTTTTCAATCCTGATTCCACATTTACATGGTCGTAATTAAATAATTCTTCCTTTCGTTTAAAATCACCAGTTCTTTTGAAATCATCAGAGATTTATAATCAGACGGATTTTCAGCAAACAATTTGTTACATGGAATAATGCATCGTAGACTTAGACATTATAGACATTTATAAGAAATTATGTTTGTCGTCTTTGTTTGATGTTATTTTAACATGAAGCAGTTTAAATTGAAATATTTTGTTAACATTATTATATACGATAGAACCACATATGTAATTATGTTGTTTCATAGGTATAGGCTCGCGCTCGGTCGCTCGCGCAATCTAGCGTAGGTCTGATGTAGCACGCTTGCTTAGAAAGTGCCTAATCACTCTTGTCTTGAATAGTGCCAAATTGTACGAATTAAACTGTTAGTTATATAACACGAAAAATAATTCCACTGTTAAAAGTGTTTGGTATTACATGCAGTAATACTATAAATGGAAAATAAACTTTTTTTATTTTTCTACCTAGTGCTTTTCACAGTTTAATTGCTCAACTAATTTGGTTAAAGTTTTAAATAGAAACAGTTAGAAAATCTCCGGAAAAGCTATTTTTTTCTAAACAATTCTTGATTTTGGCCTGTTTTAAATTTCATTTATGCAAAAGAGGTATTTTCTCGCTAAAAAAATCCAATAATGAGAGAGGTTTACTAACGTTGTTTCAAAACTATGAAAATTTTAATGTAATTTTTTTAGAAAACAACTCAATTGTTACATTTTATATTAATATTCGGCCTAATGAGTGAGTGACGTTATGCATGTTGTATTTTTTCGCAATTAAGACCTTGAGTCAACCCCGTTGTTTCTACGGGTCTAGTTATTTATACGATTTATATGATTGAACTTTAACTATGATATTATACAACAGTTTCACAAACAAAGGCGTGATATTTCACACCCATATATCGCGATAAATAGCTAACTTGTTAAATTAGTTAGCATGTCTCGAGAAGTTACGCATATCTGTTTCACTCCCGAGTTCTGATACATGTTGAATTTGTGAATTTCGCGCACGATACAACTTTGTATGGGATCCATAAACTTTCAATGTATCTATTTGCGAATATTGCCGAGTTCTAGAAGGTTCGAACATATAAATTAAGGATGATTTATAGATATCGTGCATGCTTCGAATTCGGAGGCAAAAAGTTGCGAAGTTTGATACGTCATTAATTTTTTATCCTCATGCCGGAGTATTTCTCAAAAAAAAACGTAACATCACGCCTGTAATGCCTGAGTTAGGCAGAGGAGTGTAATACACTCCCACGTTTCGCCAGTTATGTTTACGTCCCACTATGGAATAGATGGTGAGCCTATTGCCATACACCGGGTACATTTCCAGGATCCGAGCCATAACTAGAAAATCTAAATTAGAAATTTTCAGTAGTGCCCTCCCCGGGATTTGAATCCAGGGCCTCCCGATGGGCAGTTGCGCTTCCAACCAACACGACCAACGAGGCAGGTCTTCTTCAAAAGTGTCAAAATTTTATAAAATGTTTTAGGTCAAAATATTTATATTCTGTGTATTTTTATATTTTATACGCAAAAGTCAAGTAGTCTTATTTCCATTGGCATACTAATGTTTTATGGATTAATGCAATCATAACCAGACAAATTTAAAATATAGACATTGTTGTTAGAAAATTTTTTATGGATTAAAGAAATGGATCCACAGAGAAGAGCAATAAAAGTAACAAAGTTGAAAGGGAAAGAGTCGTAATAATGAAAAGAAAAATGGTGTCAGGGGACGTTAAATATCACTTTGCGCGGGAAAGGCCCTCCCGTTGTCGACCTAGGGTTGACTAAACACAACAATTATAATATTTAACAAAAGGCAGCTTTATTAACCACGTATTCTAGTTGAAATGAAATAAAAACGTAAAACGTTGTTATAAAAATCTGTTCATATCCAAAATCGTAAAATTTAGCATTATGCAATTTGAATTCACGTGATTGAGCACGTGTTTTATCATTAAACTGTGTCATAGATTTTTTATGAAGATATAAACATTAGTGACGGTAGGTGTCACTAGTGGTAGTTATCGCTGATGGGTACCTGCAACCTTATTTCAACAGGGCTGTTTGGACAGATCTATAAATGTGGTCTATTATATCTCTTGTATGAGGCCAGTCATAGACCCGTTGCTATTCTTAAAATGTACCATCACGCCTGTAATCCTCCAAGAAGTAGGCAAAGGAATGTAGTACACTCCCTCGATTCACCACGTAGGTAGGCAGAGGCTACTTCTAACAAATGACACAAATTGTTTTAACGGCAGCTGATTTACCTTAGAAATAGCTATAGAACGGGAGGTCCTGGGTTCGAATCCCGGGTGGAGCACTACTAAATTTTCTAATTTAGATTTTCTAGTAGTGGTTCGGAGTCTGGATATGTGCCCGGTATATGACAATAGGCTCACCTAATAGGTAATAGGTATTGCATCGTGGGACTTAAAAGTAACTGGTGAAACGTAGGAGTGTTCTACATTCCTCTGCCTACCTCTTCGGGGTTTACAGGGGTGATGTTACTTTTTTTTCTTTACTTTTTTTATAGCTATAGATGTGGTGCTGCCCCGGACGAACCCCTAATTTGTTACTGACAGACTTGATAAATAAACACACTTTCGTAAAACGTGTCTTAGTTTGGTGACCTCAGCTCATCCTGTCACAATTTACTTATGACGGTTAAAAGCCTTCTTATTTTGTTCGTATTTATTTTTCATTTTTGTCAACAAAGGGTGGACTAAATATTAAATGGTATGGCAATATTTAGTGGCATCTTCTACGAGTGAACTCAAGTCATTTTAAAAAGCTTGTGATCTAAATAAAAAATATATACCTATCGCTTTATTCTTTATTTCGTAATTATATACATTTATTATTCTATATTGGACATGACGGCCCTTTCAACACTAAATGGAATAAGTTGAAAATCAATTAAGCGAGGCCAATGTAGTTTAATAGACTTTAAAGTATATGTAGATTATGGATAATTCTAAGACGATCAGATTTATTGACAACCTTTTTTGACTGACCTGACTGTATGCACTGAACGTTTATTTTCAGTCAAACACTGGGAAGGTATATAATTAATTAATATCTACCCCGTGTTAGAAAATAGGCTCACCCCTATTCTATTACGGCAGACATAACACAATTGGTGATTCGTGGAGGGTGCTAAACACGTTTACCTACTATTTATGTTTTTTTTGTTTACACTGTTGGAATATGGGTTCCCTCTCAGAATGAGAGATGTTATGTTACGTTTAATAAATAATTTTTTTTTTGTTTATTTTCTACATAACAAAGTCACGTGTGGCAACCCTGGCTAACATCATCTTTAATTACGCCATTCGGCCGGGATATGGGAGTTTACTCATCTCCTCAGAACAGTGCCATCATTACGTTATGGCCTGATTTATTTCCAATGAACGAACACTGAAAAAAATGAAGATTTTGTTACAATTAATACCAAAAATGTATTCTTAAGAGTTGGCGATTTAAATCTTATATTTCAGTTTACTTATTGAAACGAATATCAATATGAATTAGTAATAAATTGTGACGATTAAAATGTACGTTCGGTTCGATTTAATAGACGGATTTACAAAATATATAGACTAGTATAAAATGGTATTTCAATTTATCATGCATTGAATTATCATGTTGAAATAGATTCTATAGACACATAAAAGACTTTTTTAGTTTTTCGTTTACAACAGTGTGTTGAAGAAAACATGTCATTATTGTGAAAATTATGATGCCGTTTCTTTCTTGTTTCGAAAAATATATAACTCATTTAGGATTCGAAATGGGTATGTTTACAAACAACTGCTGCGCAGTAGAAATAAATATTTCCCTGACTTTAGCTGTACACTGGTTACTTTGGAATTTAACGGTAATTTCGACCTAAATACTTATGTTCCATGTAGAATTGAGTTATTTAAATTATTTTTTATGAACTAGAAGCGGAAATGGAAGCCACTTGTAACTGTTATATCAAAAGAACAATAACTTTCACTCAAGGGAATCTTTGTTATACAGACGTTTGATACATAACTCTGACAAAAGTTTTATTAGTTTAAATTCTTTTGTTGTATTAATGCAAAGCATCAAGCAACTTAACGCCTCGCCTGGCACTGAACGGTAGCGAGCAGGCCATAAATGCAATTAATTTTACACAAAAGAGGTCACAGTATCGCCGGCCCACTGGCTATAATGGAAAGTGTTATTGACGCTCTACCGGCTCTATTGTATTGTAAGCTGACGCGCAATCTAGATTCTTCGTTTTATGAATTACTTCGATCGCTGAATGCAGCACCACGTTTACACACAAGTTGTTTTTTTTTCTATGACCGGAAATAATATGCAAAGTTCATTCAAATGAATTAAGCATTGTTAAAAAATTTCAACATATAAATTTTTACACAACAACATTTTTAAATATTGTCATAGATTCTATAAAGACTAATTAGTTGGCATCGTTACATGTGACATTAAAAAAATAATTAAATGAAAATTATAAAATTTCGTATTCATGAAAATTAATTCAATATCTGCTGTTCCTAGTACATTTTATATTTGAGTTTTAAATACTATCCATACGTCATAAAATCATTAATTCTATGAATGTGTTATACTAGATGTGGGCTCCTAAAACACAGAGTTTACACAAAACTGAATTACTGCATCAAAGAGATTCCAGATATTACATTTATTACGATATTTGCTGGATATCTTCGATTCTATTACGCCCACAGTACATTTTTATGAAAATTTAGGTCGCTCCTAATATAAAATTTACACTGCGTAAATTGTAAGAAACGAAGATTGCATAAAGTCACTTACGAAAACCAATTGGTTTGGTACAAACGAACAAAAGAACCTGTATATAAATAGGACGAAATAAAGAAAGACGAAGACTCCTCAATCTTCATCGAGTAGATCAAATACTAGCTGAGGGAGTTGCACGTCACCGAAATTGGTGTGCGTGTATGATGAGAGTGATGAGTGTGGGAGAATGCGTGCCGGTCTTTAGAAATCCATGCTTTTGCCTACCGCTTACGAGATCTGGCATCACGATATAATATGCGAATTCAGATGTGTTTTCCTCAATATTTCAATAATGATTTTGGCAGAATATCAACCGCAGAACACTACCGGAAATAATTCAAAACGATATTGACTAATTTTATATGAGAGTATATTTTTTAATATTGTTCACATTATAAAAATTAACCAAGCACATTTTCGATTACTTTTGTAAATAGATTGCTATACAGAAGGGACATCTAATTATATTCTCTATTTTCAATCTCGTTAGATAATGTGCTAAGGGATATTAACGTAACTTCACGCCTGTAATCCCCGAAGAGGTAGGCAGAGGAATGCAGAACACTCCCACGTTTCACCGG
>DWDV01003377.1:0-10628 GCA_018245615.1 Mimoniades ocyalus | reverse complement strand
TAGTAGTGCCCGACCCGGGAATCGAACCCAGGACCTCCCGTTCGGCAGTCGCACTTGCAACCAACAAGACCAACGAGCCAGTACTTTTTTTACTATAGATAACAATTATTGATAGTTGAAGCGTATGTATATCGTAGAATAAACGTAATATCACGCCTGTAATCCCCGAAGAGGTAGGCAGAGGAATGTAGAATACTTCCAGGTATTACCAGTTGCGTTTACGTCCCACTATGGAATAGGCGGTGAGCCTATTGCCATACACCGGGAATAACTTCTAACCAGAATAATCGTTATTTTGGGAAGAAATTGTATTATTTATATCGGTACCTACCTCCTCACAACAAACTTAATCGTGAGCTATTATAATATTTTCTGGGTTTGATCATTACCAAGATGCTGATTCAGAGTGAAAAGTCCTTTTCACTCATGTTTGATTATTATGTTTCCAATTTTACTACATTCTCGACGAAATTTCGTAGTTGTTGCTTAGCAACAACACGCGAATTTAATATTCTGTGAAGCGTCGTACCTAGACAATCTGCGTCCACACAAAAGAAACGCGTAGTTCATGCCTGAGAGATTTTGCAGGACGACCACACATTTGTTGCCTTTCTGTTTAAGAAAATTACCCTATTGTTTCCATGAGAGGTAATTTTCACATTAGGAACCACGAGGCCGTAGCGACATAAATCGGTTAAGGTAATAAAAAGCTAACCGGCAGATTTTTCAGTTTAATCCTACCAAAGAGTAAAAGAAAGAGTTTAGTATTGAAACGTACAAATTACACAAATGACCGAACTGATGACTTCCTAACTTTTGCTACTGGCTATTTGTAGATCTTTTGGTAAACATAAAATCACGCCTGTAATCCCGAAGAGATAGTACGTTTGTCTCACAATGGAATGGTGAGTCTATTGCCATACACCGGGCACATTTCCAGCCTCCGAGCCACTATTAAAAAATTTAATTTAGAAAATCCAATAGAGCCCGACCCGGTATTGGAATCCAGGACTTCTCGATCGGTAGTCGCGCTTGCAAACAACACGACCAATGAGGCAATCTCTAGCGCTAATGTAGTTACACGGATACAGCAGCAATTCAGGAACAATGTTTCAAAACTGTGCAGCTTATACTGTTCCTACTCTGAACATTCTTGACCAGTTAAGTTTGATTAAGTACTCTGTTTGCAGGCAAAGTTGCAGTCTGGCGAGCTCGCAATATAACTGCATACATGGCAGAGTTCCTGCCCCCGGAACCAGTGCCTCTACCTGTGCACGACTCCCTGCCTTCCCTGACGGATGAGAGCATCGAGACTGAGATTCTGCACTTTGAGCCTCCGTCTGTGTCTTTGGAGTATGAAGGTGGTGACGATAATGACTCCTGGCTATTCCATCGACAACAGTTCTTAGAGGAAACAGAGCACAAAAATTAAATTTTTTCAGTCTTAATATGTATGTATATGTATATTTGCTGTGTATATTAATTATTTAGATTTTTCCTTCATTAGATTCACAATCAAAATTTGTTAAAACGGTTTTTAGCATTGTAAAAGAGATAAAGTTTTAGATTGGTTAAATAAATGTAGTTATAAAAGTTACAATCTTCTATCTCCGATTACTTACAAGGTAAAACTTGAAAATGATGTTATATTAGAAGACTAACATTTTAGAGCATTGGACTTGCATTTATGAGCTATTTAGAATTAAAAAACACCTTTTTATTCTAAAATTTAATTGAAAACCACACATGGTTTCATATTGTACACTATTCAGTACTGTTCACAATAAATTATTAAGGTTTGGCTATCAGTTGGTTCTTATGAAATACATATTATATCACCAGCAGACATTTTACAAATAAGCAAATCTTCCAAGTCGATGTAAAAACATCTCAACATATCAAGAAACAAAATCATATTTAGCCGCATAACTTTCCACGTACAGTCCAATTATGAAAACTTGAATTTAGCTGTAAATGACATTTATAAAAGATTATCATTTAAAATTATAAATAACCCTATATTTTATAGTTACAAATGGTAAAAAGAATCTATTACAAACTAATAAAATTTTGTTATGTTTGAGGATTTTGTGATGCATTATTTGACCCTGAATTATTATTTTCATAATTGTTCTTATTCTTAACTAAATATGCGGCAAGGTAGTTGATCGGGTCCGGAGGTCGTTCCTTTGCGAGTGCAGAAAGTCCCTGCAGAAGTATCGGGACCACGGTTTGGTCTAGGTACTGTCGGGTTGGAAGGGCATTCAGATCAATTCGGGATTTACGGTTAGCATTTGTTTCATTCTCTTTCTCCATTGATATTATTTTCTGAAACAGAGATTCGCAGAATTAATTACATTTATAGGCTCGCCCCTATTCCATAGTTCAATAAAATCTGCATATAATATGAAAACATAAAATGTTTTATATCAAGGGGGTAGGCAGGCAGCTATCACAGTGGTCACTACCACCTGCAGGGCTCTTTAACTGCTTATGAATAGGAAAGGGACTGTAAAATAAGTCTGTTAGCATCAAGAATTTAATTGGGTATTAGTAATAAATGATGCTGTTGAATGAATTAACTGATAACTGAAATGTGAATTGTCTTGATCATTAATAATGATGTTAATTAATAATAATGACAATTAAATATATTTTTGATATAAAAAAATAATGAAAAAACTATGCAAACATTCAAATTGTGTGAATAAAATGTTGACTGGCTCAAGGCATTGGCTCAGCTTCACCTGACTTAAAGACTAAAACCCTATGCTGAGTTATTCTCTAGCGCAACCTTCACCCTGTGGTATTGAATGGCAGTAGTGTAAGAGATCCCTCTTTACACCAATGGGTTTCAGAACAGAAATAAGTGTATATTCAGTACAATTGTGATATACACATAATACTAAGTGGGTGGACAGGAGCTTCAGGATTTGGTGATAATTTTATTCAACATTAAATAAAGACAAAATGGCAAAAATGTAAGCCAAGCCATACATATAAACACAAAACAATTGTAGTCACTGAGAACAGACCAATTAACTCATTAAGCCTACTAAATTGCTAATAATTTCAGGTTTTGATACATTTGCCTAACACACTTTCATAGGTGCACCAAACTGTATTCTCTGCTGCTAGCAGCGTGAAAACGGAAGACAGGTGTTGGAGACTAGACAAAGGTCTATTTAGTGTTATAATTATACAATGTGGCATGGTGTCATTATGCGGACTACCCAGGCATGGCTAAATACCTCAGCTGCCTATAGGTGGAAGTTTAGGCAGTGTGAGTAACTGTGCTCTGTGATAATAATGGGTAAAAACCCCTCGGGGAAGCCTAGGTTTGGCTTTAGACTTAGTCTGATTATGATGATAGTTATAGAATAAATTCTACACACTTTCATCTGATATTATACAACATAAATACAAATATGTTAGCCTGCTAATAGATAGATGTTTACTCATAGTGGTTTTCAGTCAAGAACATCAAACTTGTACTTGTCATAAATATTTATCTTGAAAACCCTAAAGCTATGTTTATAGAGAAAGGAAATAAGTCGTTTTTAACCAAAGTGGGTGAAATTTGAGTGTTTCCTAACCATAATACAGTCTGTAAGATCACTTGTTAGTATCACTATAGATAAATGAAATTTAAACACTAGCAGTGACCCTGATTTTTTTTCATTATGAATGAATTATCAAATAATTTGAGTATATATACAAAGCTAACAAATTGACTGAACTTTGATAGTAACAGTGGACAGGCAAACTAGTCTAACAAAACAAGCACTGCTTTGCCTATCTTCAACAGATATCTTATTCAATAAACTATGCTCGACTAGCATTAAGATATGAATTTCCTAAAAAAGTGCTTCATTGATTAGCTGTCCAAATTAGCTGATTAAATCTGCCTAGGATTGAACATAAATGGAGTTTTAGTTAAAACGGTTTTAATGGTACCTATCATTTATGATTAACGGTTCAATAGTTTCAAATCAGCTCACTAATATAAAATTAACCTTAACTGACTCCGGAATTTTGGACGGCGGCCGCTCTTCCCTAGGAGCTTGGTTTCCTCGCAATGAGCTCTCTGACATCGGTTGTAGTTAAATTATATAATAAACCAATTGTATTCGAAATACTTCAGGTTATGAAATAAGTAAAACAGTAAATAGCTCCTGTAGTTCTCTATTTCAGTTTTCAATTTGAGACTTGAGATCTACAGATGATAAATGTAATTTTGTTTTGGTATGAAGCTGTCAGTGACGGCAAAGTCAAATTGAAAATAAGTCAAGACCTATCTCACAGACAATAAATATTTATATTTCGTGCATCGATATTATACCTAGTTGATAATAATTCATACGCGTTGGGTTCGAATACACTACGTTTTGAATATTTTTTTATAAAACATAATGTCATAGTAACATCCCAGTTTTCTAGTTTTTCTATATCATATTCCTACTTTACAGGCAATAAATATTGATGGATACGTTGAGTTTCCTATATTGAACTATGGAAGCATTTGCTAAGCTACGTTTTGTTGATTAATAAAATTTGATAACATATACCTAACATACGATGTACGAAAGATTCATCATGGATTTTCATCATAATCAACCAAGCAGATGGCTAATTGTTTTGCTAGCACAAATACATTTCCGTAGAGATGTTTATAAGAACCTTATATTTTACTTTGATTCTTTTACTTTAGTGTACTTTCTATTTTTTAGCTTTATACATAGCTTATTCTTGAACCACTAAAAATTAAATTAAGGGGTCACACATACTATCCTGTTGTGGACTGTGGTTGGTTGGTTGCGTGGCGATTGGTTGGGTGTGAACGCTAGTCATTCATACTACCGTATATTCATGAGTGTATCCGTATAATAAACAGTTGGTTTAGACTCCTATATGTACTTACGTAACTTAACATGGTAATGTCACGCCTGTATCTCCCCGAAGTGTTAGGCAGACGAGCGGAGTACAGTTCCGTTTCAACAACTGACCTTACATCCCACTAAGGAATAGCGGGTTACTCTCTCTGATATCCCAGTAGTATCCGACCCGGGAATCGAAACCAGGACTTCTCGCAGAATATCAATATCGTTTCCAAAAGATGAGAGTTTTACGTGTATTTAATGATCACACAATAATTCGTACTATTTCTTTATTAAAAAAAAACTTAAATACATAACAAATTAAACATAAATATTTTTACAGTTCACACAATTTATACACAACACACCATACGTCTAGTATCATTTTTGTATTTATAAGCTTTTACATTCTAACACTCACAGTACCATCGATTCTTTCAGGTAAAAGGTCACTATAGTATCACTTAAAGATAAACATTTTTATGAAGTATCTGTAAACACTGCAACTTTCTTATGGTCAGTATACATGTGTATTAAAGGAGAGTGTGTTACTGTATATAATAATACAAGTTTATTACATTGATATTACAATTTTACATAATACTCAGCCCAACAAAATATAAAATAACATCATTTATAGTGCAATAATTTCCTAATAGATGTCGCTATACACTTTTTCCAATGAGAATAGCCGTTGAAACGGAATGAACTGTAACTGAAATGTAATATTTAAATATTATTACCTGCGACGAAGCTTCCAAATACCTGTTCTATTTCCTCTTTTTTAAAAGCAAACATTCCAATATCAACCTACCATCATAAATGTTCGATCACGGGGCAAGAATTTCATAGTCTAATAAAAATCAAAATAAAACTAGGTAGCGAAAAAACTGTTGTCGTTTATTAGGTCAGTGTTCCAGGAATATGTATTCTTCATTTTTGCATCCTAAATATATTAAAATTTTGAGGTCATTTTACCATGCTTGATTCGGCAACATCTGTCCAATACTTGAGATATTTAATTTATTTGATTTTGGTACAAAAATGATTGTTTTGGAACTAAAGTAACATCACGCCTGTAATCCCCGAAGAGTTTCACGTTTCTCCACGTTTCACCAGTTACTTTTAAGTCCCACGATGGAATAGGTGGTGAGCCTACTGCCATATACCGGACACATATCCAGACTCCGAGCCACCACTAGAAAATCTAAATTAGAAAATTTAATAGTGCCCGACCCGGGAATCGAACCCCGGACCTCTCGTTCGGCAGTCGCACTTGCAACCAACACGACCAACGAGGCAGTCAACTAAACTGTTTTCGAACTAAAGGTCACCAACAGTTGCAGTATGAATCCCACGCCCAGCGTTGGGACGAAACAGTGTTGCAAATGAAACTGTAAGATACAAACTATATTTTTTTTTATGGCATATCTTAAAATTCAAGTACGGTACGGTCAACTTTGCTTAACTTGAGACATCGTTCCCGATACGCAAGTGCTATTGAGCCGTGTTCTTATAGCCACCTCTGTTGTACAATTAATCTCGAGGAAGACTATAAGTTGCGATTTGAGTTATCTTGTAGTTGCCTAGGAATACCTAACGTTTTTATTACACGTCACTTCATTCATTTTGTCAAATGCAACTCTTTAAGAGACCTTCTCGTTCAAAATTGAAGGAGTTCCAGATATATTATGAAATGAAACACAATTGTGACCACAGAATTAAAACGATTAGTAAATGTGTCTAATAAAATTACTTTGATAGCGTCAGAGAAAAATTCCTACAAATAAAAGACACGTAATTCATTCTAGATTTTGGTGAGAATTCAATTGGGCCTTATTTGCTTGTAGGTATAATTGTAGCGGACATGGCGTATTTGCGGTATTTTACATTCTAGATTTACACATGACTATTGAAACTTATTCCAACTATTTCGTAGCAATTGGTAAAAAGGCGTCTACCTAAATCACACTATATTACACCGGGATAAGCCGGTGGGATCCGGATAAAACCGGTTTGAATTAGCTGCAAGAATCGATAAGTTGGTCTATATCCGTAATTAAGACTACTTCGAGATATGAACGATTAGGCTTTGAACACTTAATGTAGAACATTGCACATGAATGAATGAAAGAACGAATGAAAAACACTTCAATGGATTGTTTTCCTTCAACCAACCTCCATTAAAAAAAAATGATCCAAATTGAACGAATGAAACGCATTGCTGGGATTTGCTCTAACCCAATTTAATACTTCATCTGGGCTTAATATATTCATTCTTACAGTCCAACTTCGGTCATGTGGGGTTGATTATGAACTGTTTTTGCTGGAATTTGCGACAAATTTATTTCGTTCCTCCACGTCCTCCACCTACATACTGAAAGACTATTGAAACACTAATCAATGGCGGCGATGGTTTATTATTCTACTTCAATAGTCTAAGTTCTTAAGTAGTGCGGGGGCGGCGGCGGCGGAGGCGCCGGGCGGAGTCTCGGGCCGCGCTCCAGCTGCCGCCTCCAGGACGCCATCGCCTCGCTTAGCGTCCACAGCTCCGACAGCAAGGACAGGTCCAGCTGACGCAGGCTGGCCTGGAACCAATAAGGACAATATTAGTGATTACAATATCCTCAATTAATGTGTTAAATAAATTCATATCAAAGGTGACCAGAGTACCTACAGTTGCAACACAAATACATTTATTTATCATCGCAATTCAGAATAATAATTTACTCCAAACTCTATTGTAATTTTTATCGTAGACGCAAACGAATGTATCTACATACTATTGAATACTGACATGTATGTATTTTAAGGCGGGGCGAATGAAAGAAGCCTCCCTATGGAGGACTATGTCTAATTAAGTACGAACATATAAAGTCCGGCGCACACTGGACATTGCGACTAATCCTTTCACCACGATAGCTGATCACTCACGATCAGCTGTCGACATGACGAAGGAGAAACAGAATATACTGAGGCGACAGCAAAAATCCTTGAGCTATAAGTCAGAATTTACCGAAACGTGTCCACGTATGAAGATGGTGATCAATGCAGAAGCACGGCAGATCTGTAAGTTATATCTCTTATTCGACTGAGCTAACACTGATCTTGTTTATATCTCTAACATATAATTGAATTAGCCTTGTAATCATTTAATCTTGTTATCTGACGCCTGAAACGCAAGTTTAGCTACAGTTAATCTAAGCGAGTAAGTAAACATGAATCGAATTAATCATATAATGTCTTAAACATATAAAACGTAACTTAAACACGTATACGTCACACATATATTGTTTTAGATCACTTACGTGCCTAATACCTACATTTTATTACATTTAATAAGCTGAAATCGGGGTTAGTAAGTCCCCGAAGCCGGCGCGCGTCTATCAAGAGAGATGAATGAAGAAGATTGTCTTACGCCGGGCACAAATCCAGACACCGAGCCACTGCTGGCAATCAGAAGTTAGGAAAACTTAATAATAGAAAACGTAAGATCACGCCTGTGATCCCCGAAGAGGTAGGCAAAAGAATGTAGAACAATCCCACGTTTCACTAGTTACGTTTACGTTCCACTATGGTCTATACCATAGTGGAACGCCTATGGCAATAGATTCGCCACCTATGTGGTGAACCTATTGCCATACACCGGACACATGTCCAGACTCCGAGCTACAACTAGAACATCTAAATTAGAAAAATGCAAAAGTGACCGACGCGGGATTTGAACCCGGGACCGCCTGAGCGGCATTCGCGCTTGTAACCAACGCGACTAATGATCAGTCAAAAATAATAAAATAATGACTAATAATAAAATACTTTCATGTACGACTGAACAACAATTAATATATAAGTACGTCGTGAAATATTCAAGCGGTATCCAATGGAACTTCAATTTATAATCTTATACAATCGTCGCGCCCTTCAGCCGCTTGCAAAAAACAATTTCGCTAACGAGAAAATCAGTAATCCCTTCAGCTTCATCAAAGCGTTTATTTCGAGGCTGTCGTCAGCAGGAGCCATTGACATTGGCGAGGGAGACTCCACGACTAGCCACCTAATTATCCACGTGCAAAAGTTTTATTAAGGTGCCTGCACACACACTTACGTTACTTTTCGTGACGCAATATTTCCAAGTGTTACTTACTACTGGGCAACGGCCGATAATGAACAGTTATTTGTTGTTACTAGATATTACCTAATTTTCAAAAACCGAATACTTGTAGTAACAGTCGATTACATTTGTTACTGAATGTTGCCTAACGTTAACTCAATATGGCAACATAAAATCACTACATGTGCTGTAATTTTACTAATACATAGGTATATGTCGTGAACAACCATTATCTAACATTACTCGTGGACAATTTTTTTTCTGTCACAGGTCTGCTGGAAGAGATTTCTTTTAAAATAAGCAGTGTGTTTGTACAGATGTTTTTCGTTACTTCTCAGATCGTATCGTATTTATGTGTACATAAAAATGAATAAATAAATAAATATTATGGCGAGCAAGTCGCTCGTAAATGAAAGTTATTCTTATTTTTGATTTATGTTATCCGAGGTATGGACGTATTGGGTAACATACAACAAATGTCATCGTTAAAATTATAGAAGCCCGCCTAATCTTATCGCATTGTGTAACATTGCTCCATAAAAAAAGTAACTCCGGCGCGCGTGCAACTTTACAGAACGCAATATCGTACGATCTAAATTAAATTAATGTGTTGACACCTTTACAATTTCAGCACACTTCTGTCATGTCAAGTAATTATCAAGTAAAACGCAATATTAATATCGACTTATATAATTGAAATGACTAAACGTGTATTGTCAGTACGGAAATTGACGTTGGAAACTTTTATTTAAATCTGTCGAGGTTTAATTACACGTGTGTCAGTATTTTCGTATGTATATACGTACGAGTATATACAACTAACTAAATCTCAGGTGATGGAGTATTCTAACATTACGAATATTTATATAATAATAATAATATCTTGGGACATGTCCACGGCACATGGACACGGCCATCTGATCCCAAAGTAAGCATCAACAGACCTTGTGGTATGGTAACCAGACGGCTGATAAATTACATATATACATACAAATATATACTTAAATACATTTTTTTTTGCGTAAGATTTGATATTTGCGTGTTATTACTCTCTGTCTATCCCTTAAGAAACTTGGCGTGTCGGTATAATTATAAACATAATTTCAAATTTGCTACGTACTCGTAATTACGATTGTAGAAACTCTACATTGAGTTATAAAAGATGATGAATGCAATTCTACCTTTACGTAATATATATTAATTTATAAAATTGCTTTTTGTTTCCGAACTGGTCATATTCTTTATAAGATAACGGGTGGAAAATATACTGACAATAGTATTTTGAAAGCATAAGTACCTGTTTGAAGTCGTCCGGCTGAGTTCAAAATTAATTTTCAAAAACATTAACTTACCATTTCGCTATCATCTAATTACTTCTGAAAATTTTCCAACAAACATCAAAGGATTATTTTACTTTAAACTTTTAAATAATAGAACGTTGATAAGCATTCCATAGGGACAATACTCACGTTCACTGCTCTAAGGTACAATTAGAAAATTTTTGAACAAATTTAGATTTATTCATGCACATTTTTGACAATATTAAGTATATTGTCAAAAAAATTGACTGCCTCATTGGTCGTGTTGGTTGCAAGTGCGACTGCCGAACGGGAGGTCCTGGGTTCGATTCCCGGGTCGAG
>DWDV01003376.1:0-10630 GCA_018245615.1 Mimoniades ocyalus | reverse complement strand
GCAATAGACTCTACCACCTATTCCATAGTGGGATGTAAACGTAACTTGTGAAAAGTGCGAGCGTTTCACAAGTTACGTTTCTCTGCCTACCGCTTCGGGGATTACAGGCGTGATGTTATGTTTATGATAGAAATATTTTAAGTATGTCACAGTCTTCTTAAGCTCGTCTTCTAGGCTGATGTCTCATGTCGATGAAAGGATATCAAAAATTCTAGATTTATTACAGGTAGATTCCTGAAGTCTATCTTGAGTAAGCAAGCAATAAGCGAGTAAGGAGTAAAGTGTGGTTGTGACACTTACAGATTTATAATTCCACTGATCTGTTGACTATTAGTGAAAGGGTTGAAATTAGGATGACTGAATGCGGACTGTGATGAATTAGTAATTGTTGTGTTTTTATTATAGAGTCGGTTTACACGTCGCGCGGTAGATCTCGCGTTGGCTTTAACTTATTTCATTGAGACTTTAGTAGACCGGGAATAAAGTGGAACAAAACATTTTGGAAGTTCGTCATATAAAAATGTACATAGAGTGAGACGATGAATTTTTGACATTTCATTATATTCAAAATATTTATACAATTTCAATAAACATCACCACACGACATCAAAGCCCACATCCATAATATATCAGGACGCCATTCAAATTTAAAATTATAATACAAGTACAGCCAAATTAATTTTGAAACGAAATATTTCCGACAAAATTAATTATATTCTCTTTGTGTCCGGCAAACCACAATATTAGGCGTACAAAAAGCTGTTTGCAAAGTTATAACTGTTTTCATGAAACTGTAGCGTATACAAATTAATTGTTTGAAATATTCTCAATTAGCCGCTATTGTGGTGTGCGACACAAAATATTACTTATTGAATGAAAGGGTCAATCTAAAAACCATGCGGCATTTCAGAGTGTTCTCGTGTTAATATTAATTTTATTTAAAAGGTTCACAGGCCATTTTCTAAAACGATAAATGGATGTTTGTTTCTCATGTCTTTATTATTTACTTTGTATGTATGCGTGTATATATATTTGTATGTAATACGTGTGTGCGTCAATATATTTACTTTAAACTTTCTTTAAATTGTAAAGCATTTTTTATAATTTAGTCATAGTTTATTTTTATGATATAATTAGTTATTAATTGTATCATACAAGAAATAATAATCAAAATCCATTATAATTACACATATTAATACATTAGACATATATTTTGCAGTAACAATCGATAACAATTAGCTAAAACCAATCTACGGCGCGGTGTCGCAAACTTCTCTATCCTGATTAAATTTGCACCACGACCATTTGCTAACACAACTGTCTGAATGTCGTTCGATATCGCAACGAGTGAGTCCAGAATAGTTCCGCGACGAACTTCGCCAGTTTGGTACGAAGCAATTAGTGGATATTGGACTTGTGTGAGATGGTAATTGAACCCGTACCGTTCCGGGTGTAATGTGAAATTTATACATTCTACTTACAACCTTTTATCTTTCTTATCGTTATCTTAAAATTAAGCTCCGTTCAAAGTAACTCAATGTAACTATTGAAGCATATTTACGTATCTTTTCGCATTATATAGAAGTTTAATAGAAATGATGAACTTCGATTATTGTACATAAGAGTTGAGGTATCTTTTGAATATTGAAAGGCAGAGAAATCCGGTGTAAAAGCAAGCGAAGCTGTTATTGAATAAAATAAGCACAGCACTTTTCTGCTGGTGGTGTCATAGATATATTACCAATATTTTTCTTTTTAAGTTAAGATAGTAGCAAGCGAGCAGGTGGCAGACACAACTGGCCACTGCCGTCCACAGATCTCTGACCGACATCGATTAAGACTGCAAGGATAGGACTACAAGAGTAGAACTGTAGGAATAGGACTGTAGTAATAGGACAGTAGGAATCAAATTGAAGGAATAGGACTGTAGGAATAGGACTGTAGGAGTAAGACTGTTAGTGTAGATATTTAGTATACTTTGTTAGACTTAAAATTTTTTTTCAAGTTTAATAGTTTTTTAACTCAATAGTACATGTACTAATCAAACAGACTCCCCCATATTATCATTGGCCCATACAATAAACATATCATGTTATACAAATACATCGACGATATAGAAAATGGTCTATTTGTATTTGTGGACTGTTTACACAAGTGGCCCTCGCATATGTCCAGCAAAAACAGGCCTAATTACTCATACTTGTGTAACTTACCTTGAAGCAAATATCAACTAACAGTTAGGAATGCCCATAGGACACTCGTATTCATTGCATTATTTACATATAAGTATTCTTTTATGGTTTACCTACATGAAAACCTCTGATTGATTAAATGGTCTAGTGATTGCAAGCGTTCTTCCTAGACTCGTTCCTTGTATATAACATAGTATTATTAGGTTTTTCTAAATACAAATTCGTAATCCTCTTTCGGAATCTAGATTTATGCTAGATGTATGACAATAGGACTTTTCCGTGGTAGAACGTACATCATAACCGCCGAAACGTTGGAATGTTCTACACTCCTCTACCTACTCGTTCTGAGAAATACAGACGTGATGTCATGATACGAATATAATTATACCAAACTAACGTTGGGTAATGTGTAGTGTAAGTTTTACGAAAAGGAAATGAAGGGTTATTAAAAAAACTAATACGCTTAAAACTTCAGTAATCTACGAGTACATCATAATAGAGTTAAATTTTATTTCAATATAAAATAATGCCATTAAATAAAATCTATAAACCAGTGATATTTTAGCGCTTCAATCCAGTCGCATACTCCTTTCTTTACCAAATTATATGCATTTTGAAATATTATTATGATTTGCTGTTACATGAAGCAAAACATCGTTAGAAAACCTAATCACCAAGTACTCAACAATGATTTCTAAGACGTGTTAAGTCTGTTAACTCGCATTTTGCCAACACGGCTAACTAGTGCCTTAGCACCTCTTATTGTCAGAGGGGACTCGCTTACAACAGTGGAGGAATAAAGAGCTAATGATTATGAATATACAATGAATGAATAGAATTACACCTTAAAAGCAAATGAAGTTGCTGTCATTAAGACGATTTTATTGATGTACGGAACAAGCATTTATAACACAATACTATCTATGCGTCTGGAATAGCAGAAAACTCTGTTGTGGGTTTTTCCTATCGTTTTGTCACTCCACTGTTGGGATATGGGTCTCTACTCAGAATGAAAGGGTTGACTAGCCCAGTGTGGGTTGGTAGACTTTCACGCACGCAGAAACCTAACGGACCTATACGAGGTCCTTCCTCATGAGCTCCCGCCGCGACCTCGCTGCAGATTAATTCTCAGTCATGTGTAATAGGTACTCACGAAGCATTTAATAACGAAATGCCGAAACGAATAATAACGAAACGGAATCTTTCGCCGCTTCTTCTCCATAGCGAGGCATTTTCCGAAGCGGTGGTAGTTTCATCTTGACGTACAAAAAGTATTGTAATGAATCAATTTTGAATAAATGATATTTGAATTTGAATTTGAATTTGAAATTATACGTAACCTTTAAACGCACATTTTATAAAGAGGTGTGCGTCAAGATGTGAACCCGGACCTCCGGAGATAGAGACTGAAATCAATCCACTAGACTATCAGTGTTTACGTAGTTATTTAGTATTTAAATTAAGCACTGAGATTGGGCGCTTCACGACACACTTGTGTTAAATAGTTTTCTTAGTATCAATTAGCAGTTATACAACGATATTATGGTCAGTGGCAAACGATAGAAAAATTTCGTCATATTGACCACACCCGTCCATTTAGAGGTCAGTGACTCATCGTCCATTTGTACAACTCTATGTCAACAGTGCGGTACGTAATACCGCGTATTGTTAAGTGTAATGTGGCAATAATTATTAGACGGTTATGAATCATAGTTCCATCGTGTGGTTCATTTAGAATTTAACAGTGGTACACTTGTTAATATCTTTTTTACTTTTTACATATAAGACTGCCTCGTCACAGAGTGGTTGCAAGGGCCGCTGCCGATCGAAAGGTCCTTTGTTTAAATCTACGATCGGGTTCTGTTGAATTTTTCTAACTTAGATTTTCTAATGGGACGTAAACGTAACTAGTGAAACGTGGGAGTGTACTATACTCCTCTGCCTGCCTCCTAGGTGATTACAAGCGTGATGTTACATTTGTTTTAACAACCATTAAATGAATGAGAATATCAATACAGATTCGTAAATGACTTTATATATGAATCCACAATTTTAATCTGCCTATTCGAAGTACAGAACGAACGCAAATAATATAATTAATGGTACTTAATAAGCGCCTGATCGTATTTCACTTGCAACCCTTAGGTTGACGGTGGAGCCTTCGCTCGGCCAAAGGTTTTTCTTGGGATTTGTGTTGAGTTATTGTATTTTGAGCTGATTATTTTAATAGTATTAAAATTAGAAAACCCTATAGTGCCTAACCAGGGAATCGAACCTGATATAGACGGAATACAGTGTTTATGATTATTCACTACTGTGTAATGACATTGAGCTCATTACAATGCAAGGTAATGCGATACCGAAACACTGTTATATTGTCTATGATGTGTATTTATTTCGTAATTTCTCTACCATTGTTTTCGAAAACGTTAATTACGACGTCATTAGATAGCTCATCGATTACGCTTTTTAACATTTTTTAAAATTACGTTTGTTACCTTAGTGTTATTGAGTAGGTAAGTATAAATAATTACTTTCTGTAAACTTTTCAACTTTGTTATTCCTTGGTTGTTCGTTGTATTAAATACTTCTTTATCTAAAACATTCTGCTTGCAGTAATTTTTTATTTGTACTTTGATATACCATATTTTAAATCGGTGTATAGTATAAATAAATGCAACGTTTCTGTTCTTAAATATTCAACACAAATTACTAGATACTAACTATTATTTTGTAACGCCAGGTTTTTTATGATGATATATCTTTTAAATTTTGAAAGGCTAAAAATAATAAATACATATAATTTTCCGAAACCAATCCTGTACCATATTGTTACCCTACTGGATACGATCCACTGTTACGAAGCGAGAGATGATAAAATATTGCAACATGTTAGGAAATATCGATCGCCCTTGAAATACACCCGCAGGTTTATCAAAAAGACCTTGTATTGCATATCGCGTTGCGTAGGCAAACACGCATGCAGCGACGTGGCAGCTCGCATCAATTTGAATGCATTAACCTAATCGTTGCAACTTGCAACCGCTAATGATTCTTTACACTTCTCGACATTATCATAGGTTCATAATATCTTTGTTACGACTAATCGTCAGGTACATTGATACATGTGATGAACAGAAAATACTATTTATAATCGTATTTTACCTTGTATTTCTAATAAAGATGTCCATTAAAATACAGACGTAAAATTTGGTGGGATTTTACCAGTGGGCTGGTTCATATTGTAAATATTCATCTGTTAAAGCATAAATAAAAATAATGATTACTAAATTTAATTTGTAGTTAGTAATAATACATACGTAGTCCGATATTTCTTGCATATACCGACACAGGGGGCATTCCAATTGTTCCAGAACAAAAGTCATGCTGACATTGACCCACAAAGCATCATTTGGTTATCACGTCCCTCACTCAAAACAATACGATGAAGAAGAA
Source organism: Mimoniades ocyalus (assembly GCA_018245615.1). Taxonomy (NCBI): domain Eukaryota; kingdom Metazoa; phylum Arthropoda; class Insecta; order Lepidoptera; family Hesperiidae; genus Mimoniades; species Mimoniades ocyalus. Next base: position 4,982 of record DWDV01003376.1, on the reverse strand, counting down.
AAATATTCACTGCACAAAGAAGAAAAGTGGGGATGGCGAACAATTTACGTATTTACGGAGTAAAACTTAACATCGATCCTGGAATTTCAAACTTGCGATACTAGCGCCACCTACTCGTACTGTAGAAGCGGCCAGTCGCGTACCGTGGTCGCAAACAGTAAACACTCCCTCCACACGTCACAGTGCCATGTTAGTGCGAGTTATTCGCGGTGTCGTGGACTCGGTAAACTTCCGCGATTTAAAAATCATAAACTCGCTAATGTTCGCTGTAATTGTCGCCCTTATTACTGTGGCATGTTCGTGATACCACTGTACTTTGATGTGTATTGTATATAATTTATTTAAAATATTCCTTTACAACGCAATGTTTGTTTTTACAATGCGTATACTGTTAGATTTTTTTTTAAACGAGATAAGTACTCCTGTTGAGCTTTGATCCTTATCCATATATCAAGGTTTACCTTATGTTGTTATTAATAAAATAGTATTTATTTTACCTGCCTCTTTGGTCGTGTTGGTTGCAAGTGCGACTGCCGAACGGGAGGCCCTGGGTTCGATTCCCGGGTCGGGCACTACTGAATTTTCTAACTTAGATTTTCTAGTAGTGGTGCGGAGTCTGGATATGTGCCCGGTGTATGGCAATAGGCTCACCACCTATTCCATAATGAGACAAACGTAACTGGTGAAATGTGGAAGTGTTTTACATTTCTCTGCCTACCTCTTCGGTGATGACAAGCGTGATGTTACGAGCATTTACTTTATAATTCGCAGTGAGCCGTTCAGTCAGAAGCCTTGATAGCAAAGTGGTTTAAAATCCAGCCTCCCACCACGATGATGACGATGAATCTAGGCTTTTGATTAGCCGAAGTTGTAAAAAAACTACTTAAATCGCCTCTATCCAAATCTCACTATGAATTGTTTAGGACTGCCTTGGTCCTAAGGGTCCTAGATCTAAATTGCGGATTAGGCACCACTGGATTTTTCTAATTTAGATTTTCTAGTGGTGGCTCGGAGTTTGGATATGTGCCCGGTGTATGGATATAGGCTCACCACCTATTCCATAGTGGAACGTAAACATAGTGGTAAGCATGAGAGTGTACTACACTCCTCTGCCTTCCTATTCGGGGATTACAGGCGTAATATACCGTTTCACTAGGAACGTTTGGACGATTAGCTAAAGGGCTCCTCAAATGTTATCTGTGCTTGGAAAAATAATCTTGGAAGCCATGTTGCCATCATTACTATCAATTCTTGCCACTATTGAATACAAATCTTCTGTCTTACCTAATGTGAAGGATTAAACCGCGTTATCATAGTACGGATTAGTAGATTTCATGCCTTAGAGTGCATTTTTTGTTTAAGGTGTGTCAGTTCCATTACTGTGTTTCCCTCCATTATAATAAGATTCCTTCTTAAATATGATTATATTTTATCATAAAAACGAATATAACTTTTCTGAATTAGAAATACGTTCCGAAACTCAAACTTCAGACACGCAGAATGAAAGTTTCAAATGAATCCACGAGGCCATCGCTGATTATGAATAATGCAAAAATTAACTACTAAATTAAACCATCACCTCATTCAGTGAAACAATCGTCGCACAGGCGTTTCACACACAATTACGAAACTCGAAATTTTCCGTACAATACTATTATTACCAGACAATAAACAATATACATTTGAATATCGTAAGATCCTTTTTAAAATCCGCATATCGTACTTATTCAGGTTCGCGGGGCGTGACGCGTAAATTACGTGTGTCAAAATCTTACTAATAATTACAATTATTTTGTACTAACACAAATTAACGTTTACTATCTAAATAGCTCTTGTGATTGTAGCAATAAGAGTGATAATCTCTATGACGAGGTGTCAAAGGATATGGTTTCCTGCATGTGGGGCAGGAGAATGGAGTCTTCACTTTGTTAATCGCGTATCGCAAATGATGATCTCTTCGCGGAACTGGCGTTTTCTCTCCTGCGTGTTTTGATGGCGTTTTCTGAGAATAATAGAATTACAGCGATCCTTGCAGCAAGGAATCGAGGAAATTTAATGTATATACGCACATGCGTTAGACAGGTATAATGCTCTAAACAAATTACCTACAGATATATATTTTTTAATATGGCGCATATGGGCTTAATATACAATTTATGTTAAAGCTACCTATTTTAGTAATAAATTGGTGTTAAAGTACATAGTGGAAAACGAATATGTATTGCGTTATTAAAACGAATATTTCTGACGATTAAAATATTTGTATTTAACTGGAAAATGTTAGTATACTAGATGATGTAGAAAATAAAATAAAAGAAAATCTTTGAAGTTTTTGAAAGTGGGTGAAATGTGAAATTGTGAAAATGTGGCTCTAATATAAAGTGAAACAGGTTCAATAAAAACAAAGATAATATAAGCTAAGGACAAGGGGCTTAATTAATACATGCTCAGTATATTTCAATTTTAAAAACCACTTAATTCGCAATAAGCCACGCAACGGTAAACAGGTCGTTGATTTCAGAACACAACCTTTATGACTCATTAGTACTTGTTTTAATTTCGTTACATTAAAATTTTGACCCGCTTACACGTGAATTTGTAAAAAGAGAAAGTCACGTTGTTTTCTTGTAAATAATGAGGTGGATTTTCTTAAATAATATTCAGCACTTTTCAATATCCAAGTGCAAAGTACAATTTTACTCAATGATGAATCTAACTCGAAATAAGTTTGAGAAGTAGAATTGTTTAATTTTAACCTTTCAAATAGTGATCCAAAATACATAATTCCAAATGTATTCTCAATGTAGTATTCCATTGCCATTACAAATTTAGTAATAATCCTTGCAGCAAGGTTTCTTACAGGGTTTATAACTACCTTCTGTGCAAAGATAAGACCGGACCTTCTTTGCCAAAGGACAGTCCAATCTCCCACAAGGACCATGGACATCTCTTTTGTTAACGAACGAACCATGCTGGTACTTTCCTTTAATCGTTTCACCGTGAATAAATTGATGCTGACTGCCTCTGTACTCCATTCGTTTAGGACAGTTAGTTCCGCCACAGGGTCCCTTCGGGAAACCCATAGCTAAGATCGCAAGTTCACTCGAAGTAAATGGTGCAACGAAATCTTCATACACTTTTGGTTCTTCTACAGGTCTAATGGGTTCTCTAATGATGTCGGGAGCTCCAAAAATATAACACACAGGCGGTACCGCGTCTATGGTTGTTCCTTCCCAGTGTCTAACAACTTCCACATCTTTTAACTTCAAATCATCTGATAAATACTTCCGTCCAGGTAACCGTTCCATTTCCGGTAAAGCAATGAAGTAGCTCAATATTCTGTTGCCTAAACACGTCAACCTGATGAAAAATTCTATTTCTCCAGATGATTTCAGATCTTCCTCGCATTGCAGCGGTCGTGTTAGTTCCACCGTATTAGTTATCATTTCAGGTTTTTTAGTATCACGATATTGCGCTTGATCCATATTGACTGGGTTTAAATCTGCTGCTCTTTGCAAACAAGTGAAAAATGACTCGTGCCACTGAACGTAAACGAAACCAATGCAGTTTAAATTCTCGTCTCTGTTCCAAACCGTGATATAAATTGGAGTCTTTTTCAATACCTCTTCGAGCTTAGAAGGTCTTGATAGAAACATGATGGCGTTTCCTACCCCAAAGTAAGGTGGCTGAGGGAGAGGCTCAGATGGTAAAATGATTTTCTTTGGAGCTACCTTACCCTTTCCCTTACCCTTCTTTGGTTTCGGAGGTTTCTTGCCTTTTTTTGGCGGGGGTGCCGGTGGTGGAGGCGCTATAAAATTGTCGTGAGCGACATAAAAATCAAAAACTGGTAGACAAGTCATTTGCATTGTGCAAGTCTGCATAAATTTCATTTCCTCTTCAGAAGGCATCGGAGGCTCTTTGCCCTTGCCTTTTTTCCCTTTTGGTTTCGGTTTCGGAGGCTTTGCCTTGCCTTTACCTTTTTTCGCAGCTTCTGCGGCCGCTAATGCCTCAGCTTCTCTTTTTTTTGCCTCTGCTTCCATTTTGAGCTCATATTCATCTTTTTCGGGTGGTTCGATTTTGAGTACAATCTTCTTTACAAATACTTCGATCATAAATATTTGCTCCATTTTGGAAACTTTATACAAATACACAATACAATTTACTTAAACTTTTGTGATATACACTTACTGGAACGTAATGTGATGATGCGATTGAGATTACGACACGATTTTGCTTCCTATTCTTTAATTCGATCAGATATTATTAAAGAATATCCTCCATACAGTAAATGTATAAGCATATTTTATTCGTTTTGTGACATGCAATTTTTAACTTTTTCAATTTTATTTTTTATGTTTCTTGCACTTTTTATTTGAAGATTTTGGCTTACTTGTAAATATTAGTGCATCATTGTGATATTTAAATGACATAATATTTTTATTGACATTTCTCGGTAATATTTTAAAACGCAATACAATAAGGAGGATATTAGTTTTATAATGTTTATGTGTTTATGTTAATAATACACGTGATCCGTCGGTACACGAATGCACTCATTACATGAACTTGAATTATTATCCTCTTGTTTCCAATACAATAAAATATTCATTGTATAAATTACATAAGAACCTGTTGCTGGTCTCGTATCGTTCGAGTTGCATATCGTAAGCCCCTAAGAATATAAGAGTATACTAAGTGACTAAGCTAGATTTTATATCAATTGCTTCCATGTAGAATAAAATTTCAAAAAATTAAAATCGAAATCCGTGATGACACGTATTATTGTAACGTACCGCAATTAAATGCAACCATCCATATAACTACCTTAGACACAATCTACAACGAACCATCCATCCATGTAAGAGAATCTAAAATTTATCAATACAAACCGAACTAGTGCGTTGTCCATTTAATGCAGTCGACTATACAACTGGCACGCTACAAGAATCACAACAAAACCACGGCGTAAAAATAAAATGAGA
>DWDV01003375.1:0-10630 GCA_018245615.1 Mimoniades ocyalus | reverse complement strand
CTAGAAATTTTAAATAGAAATTCTCATTATAAAAAATCCCAACCCAACCCGGGGTTTGAAACCAGGACCTTTCGATCAGCAGTCACGCTTGCTACCACTCGTCTAACGAGATATTCATATAGTCTTTATATATAATATCTAACATTACGAGTAAAATGCGTACGTGTGTACACGTACGTGCCTGTGCGCGTATGTGCGTGCAAGGATATGTGAACGCATGCCTGCGTGTAAAGCATGCGTGCGTGCGTATCTTACTTGGAAAGTATATAGGTATTCAAAAAAAGGTTAAAAAAGATTAGGTTTTAAAAGCTACACGAATATTAATCTATTTGGTTAGAGTTTTACCCGCTTCCCATTTTTATTATAAAACCACAAACAACTTTTATAGAACAGCAGATTGCAACCACAATGAGCCCACTAAGCTCACGAAATAATAATACAGCCTTCAACTTTTGTGTGCTTTGCATCTGCACGCTATTAAGGTATATTAGCTTTTCAAACATAGGGTGCTCGTGCTCTGATGCGTTGGCAGATCAGAAATTATTTGTATAAAGGTGCATTCTAAAGTGGGTCAGTGGCCAACTAATGTACAAAGTAACGTGATGTCTTTAAACTTCTTCGTTGCAGTCCTTATGATTATTATTAGAGAGCGGTCATTAATGTTTGTTAGAAGACTTCATAGCAGCTTGAAATCTTTAAAACAAACAGAAGGAATTTTATCACCGATCATACCCCAGTTTCACTAAAAGCAAACTAAGACTAAGCAAAACAAAGAATCCAACACTAAATTCGTACTCTGAAGCACACAGTGCTAAAGTGTCATTAAAAACCTCGAGTCTTACTGTCTCTAGGGAACCCCAAAACCCAGAAAGCCTTCGATGCAAACACTTGAACAGGAAAATTGCTACAACGTCTAGGGACTGGCATAAATTCATAACTTTATATCATCATTTAAAAAGAGAGAAAACCGCCTATAACTTCCAACTCCACCGAAATTTTTTAGGCCAAAATCACCCTTAGCGGGTTCGAAATACAGCCTGAAATTGCGGTTGTTACTAAGACGACCACAGTGAAGAACAAGTTTGAAATCCGACCTATAGAATTGTACGGACATTTTTTTCAGAATTTTAAAAAATTGCACTACTGCTTTAAAACTTATTTATTATTACGTCTTATAATTATAAGATTTTATATCAAACACCTTTTTCATAGTAGCTTTTGGACTTTATTTTACCGTATTTGTACTGTACTGAATGTATACTGTATACTATAATATAATACTGTATACTATATTGAACTACAACTAAACGCATTACAATAATTTAAACGTGCCGACAGCTTATTCTTAATTATTCTCAGTGCAACATTAAGAAATAACAACAACAATATAGGTAACCGTAATATTCTCTTGGCGTACGGCCACAAACATTACATATAACATAACCGCGGCGAACCGCGATTAAAACTAACACGAGCGAATGTGTGAGCGTCGGCGTGAATGAAGAGCGGCGCGATCCGCAACGCAAAAACACATGACTGACCACAACGGCGCGGCGCCGCGGCGAGGGACGCGTTTCGCGTATGAAACTAAAGTACTAACAGTTCACGGGAACACCACAACCGAATAGCCAAGCTAACTGCTACCATACGGCCGTATTCATTCGGGACACAGCTATTCATAATTCGCATAAAAAAATAGTACGTTTTTTATTCATAACTTGACTTTGACTGCCTCGTTGGATGTGTTGGCTGCAACCGCAACTACTGTTCGAGAGGTCCTGGGTACAAATCCTGGGTCGGGTACTGTTGGATTTTTTTATCTAGCATTTCTCGTTCAAATTTCTAGTGGTGACCAATTCTAGATATGTGACCAGTGTATGGAAATAGACTCATCACCCATTCCATAGGAGGACGTAAACGTACATAACTGGTGAAAAGTAGAATTATACGACATTCTTCTATCCACTTCTTCGGGGATAACAAGCATGATGTTCGTTTTTTTATTTATAAAATTTAAAAAATATGTTAAGTACATAATGAAATTTTAATCTAATCCAAAATGTAAATAAGAATTTATTAAAGTACCGGTGCGCGAATTGATAACGATACGGTTTCTTCGTTCATTAATGAAGGTGACTTTTATGCTCTTTTTGTTCCTCTTAGGTAACTTAGCCTTGGCCTATCATCATTTGCTGATATCATAGTACGCAAAACAGCACGCACCTTGTTATACGAATCAATTTTAGACTTAATTTTTGAGGTAAAACTATAGGAATTTTATGCAGCCGATTCTACGCTAGACGTAATACCTATGTACTTGTATGTATTTATTTTTCGTTACACTGTACCAGCTGTTTAATACTGTTTAATTCAACATCCAGTCTAAACAATGAACTTTGTCCGTGGAATATAATCCGAAATCGCCCGTACGCTGACAACTGTTTATATCATGGATAATAGCGCCGGTCTACAGTTGCTTAGCTAAGCTTTAATTAAACCAACGTTGAACACAATAACCTTCCATCACGCAATCAATGTGCTACTTCTCATTGTCTGTTCAACAAATACAGCAATGGTCATGAAACGTCTGAAAAATACGCAGGGCAATTACAAACAATGTCAATAATACGTGGTCGTTACGATTCGGAAGTTGGGAGTGAATATAGTCGGGATATTACATTAAGCGTAATGGTTAGTAAGGGTAACTATTTAATCTCAAAATAGAATAACAATGTGCATATGCTTGGCTTGACTGTATTTTGTTGTATAGCACGTCCATCATCACTATTGTATGTCTATTAGTTACACTCCAACGTAAAATCACGCCTTTAATCACCGAAAAGGTAGGCAGAGGAATGTAGAACACTCCCACGTTTCACCAGTTACGTTTACGTCCCACTATGGAATATACCGGGCACATATCCAGGCTCCTAGCCACTATATAGGTAATATGCATATAAAATGTCGGTACTTTCAAGTACTTCAATTTTATAGTAGTGGCTCGAAGTGTGAATATGTGTCCGGTGTATGGCAATAGACTCACCACCACCTGTTCAATAATGGGACGTAAACATAACTGGTGAAACGTGGGAGGGTAGTACACTCTTCTGCTTGCCACTTCGGGGATTACAAGCGTGATATTATATTTTTACGTTTACTTATAAGTAGTTTTTTTATGCAACTACAAGAAATAAAACAATGCTTCTACGTCAATTCATCCTAATTTACTTCACGTTGTATTGTCACTTATTTTTAAGTTAATTATCCCAGAGTAGTGCCTAATACTGTTAAGACAGAGTCCAGCCTCGACCACTAATAAATCACGAAATATCATTTGTACTAGGACATTCTGAACGTAATTACTTTTTCAATCCCAACCGATTTTAGCAACGAAAAACTTCGTCGAGTCCACTTAATAGCTTATAACTAAATCAACCCGAGTTTGCTAACGAAAATAAAGGAAGAAAAATGTTATAGTTATATGTAGCAGCTAGCAACGAGAGAGATAATTTATATTTTCCAATTCTGTACATTTTTTTCATATACTTTTTAACATAAACTCCACAATGTCAATCTGCAGTGGAAATCACTATCAACTTTTAATAACTATTTAAATATACCATTTGACATTTTTTATGCATTTCCACACATAGACGAAACACAACAGGTTTGCAAGGATAGATAAATATATTTGGCACTTGGTGCTCTCTGCCTACCCCATAAAGGGTCTGAAATTCGGATGTATGTAATGTAATGTATCTTGTAGTCGTGAGCGCGCGTGTCATCATAATACTGGGTTTGTTTACTTTTGAATCACAGCAAATTCCAAAATGTATTTTTATAGCTCTCGCTTATCCCTCCCTGTGAGGCAAGTGCCGTAGAAGGCAAAAAAGTACAACGCACTTTATTTAAAATTTAACTACCTTTTCATTCCATTCTCCTAATGAAGTAGCCGGATTACGTGTAGGATATAAATTAATATCTCATGTAATAGCTCCGTCCTGCGAGATTAATATTGTATCAGGGAAACCTTTTACATGGCCTGTCTTGTTTACATCAAGCAAGAAACTCGAGCTAATACTGGAGTTTTCAATACTTGTCTTCATTAGAAGCCAGTACTGGTGCGAGCGCTTGCTTCTATTTCTTTTAAACTCACAACTTAAACTGTACATAATATTATTAGTATTATTAGATTTGATCAATTCGGGTGCCTAAATCATTTCATGTCATTCATTTGATTTTTTAATTTTGTTTCGTAATTAATTAATAAAAATAAAACCTCAGCAACATAGAAAATATTTGAACGACTCGTTGATCGTGTTGGTTGCAAGTGCAACTACCGATCGGGAGGTACTGGGTTCAATTCCCGTGTCGGGCATTACTAAAAATTTTTTAATTTAGATTTTCTAGTAGTGGGTCAGAGTCCGCATATGTGCCCGGTGTATGGCAATAGGCTTACCACCTATTCCATAGTGTAAAGTAAACGTAACTGGTGAAACGTCGGAGTGTTCTACATTCCTCTGCGTACCTCTTCGGATATTACAGGCGGGGATTACGTTAATATAGAAAACGTATTACACAAGGCAACTTAAGAATTTAACCGATCAGAAATTTCAATCCCTACTTTTTTCTCTCTATTCTATACACCACGTTCATTTTATAAAGGGAAATTCCAATGTACATTCAGATATTTTGTATACTGATTACATAAATGAATGGTATAAATAAAGCCTATTTGCTATAAATCTCTATTAATAATTTTTCGATACCTAATCGAAACAATATACCGAGCAGTGTCTCAATACTATCGTCATTTTAACATATCAAATTGACTTAGTGACTGGACATACAATTACAAAAGTAAAGTCATAATTTGTTTTTTAAATATTATAAATGATAATGTCCTTATTTTATGGAAACATTATATTCACTCTTCAGATATGTTTAGAAAACCTGCAAGTTACTTGTCTGAAACAAATACAGCATATCCATAGCGCAACGATCTTTCTCACTTAGCTTAGACTTTTGACCTCCAGCGGGGTTTCAACACACAGAGATGGAGCACGTTTACTCTATATATCATAAATTGCACAGTAAATGCCTGTTTAGTTGCCCGGAAGACCACCTCTGAAACCTATTGCACATCATTTGAAATTCAATGTGATAGTATATTTATAGAGTTATTACTTATATATATTTATAGTTTGCGTTTCGTATTATAAAGTTTCACAATAATGTTTAATTCGCGCCAAAACACCAGTATAATGGTTGATAAAATTTTCAAGTTTATTATTTCTGCGTTCGGTAATGACCGGGTCAACACTCACCTTAGCTTATACCGTATCTGTCGATAAGCCTCTATAAAGCACCACATTCCACTGTATATGAGCATTAATATAACTATTTCGATCTTTTCGAGAATTTGGCGACGGGTAATGTTTAAATAGATTGGTAGCCAACAAAACTTAGCTATTGCTTAGTGAGGTTGATTAACTAGAACGGAATAGAACGAGGTAGAACAGGATAGCAGGGAATGGAACAGAATACAATAGAATAGAGCAGCGTGGAATAGAATAGAATAGAAAAGAGTAGAATAGAATAGGAAATCTATATTTCATAAGACTTAAAATTATCACAACACAAAAAAAAATGTGCCTAGGCAGGCCGCGCCATACTACGATCAGCGAGGGCCGAGTATAGTCGCTGGTATCCTAGCACGTTGTCGAGGGATGTATTATTTTTCCGTCCCAACACGGAACCTAAAAATAATATTACATACATTAAATACATATTTAATAAGAATTTATTGAACAACAAGAGGTATGTTTATGTTATGTAATCCAACTGTTAGTAACGTTAACAACTTTATAACGTGCTTTGTATATGATATATTAACGTGATAACACTTGATAACATGTCCCATACACCTGCACTTTTGTGGACAAAATCGATCGTTACGCTGGGTTTTTTGACATTGTGTTAGATCACGTTAAAATTCCCAGGGGAAGCACGATGACGCGCGGCTTGCCCGGAGACACTAATCGTTACAACTCATACTTACTTGGTTAGGGTATAAAAAGACAAGAACGAGTTCAATCGGTGACTAGAAATAATTAATTATCATGACAATTATCTGTACTTAAAATGGTACTCAACAAGAGGTAGTTATTTTAGTATCTAGATGGATGTAGATAAAGTACATAATGCAGTATGCAGTATTTAAACAGTAATCGATCGTATCGTGAAGATGTACATATATACTGGAATAAACGTTTCGTTTAATAAGCTGTTCTTAAATATCTTCTGTGACAAATTTCACACGTTAAACTGATGCAATGATCTGTTCCATTGTTACAATATAAATTCAATTTTTTTTTATACTAACATTATAATACGCATGACAAGGGTCGTTTTCCGCTATGCTTGGAAACGGAATAGCAACTGTACCCGTTTCTGCTAGTTGACAAATCACTTCATATATATGTATATTCGGGTTTGTATTGCGTCATTGATTCCGAATTACGAGCCCTTCGTCTATATTTCCAAGTTTAGCTTAGAAACTGTCGACCCAACAGTAAATTCTATTCTGTATTTCTATAGCTACTCAACACTCAATTGGCAATAGGCTCACCGCCTATTCCATTGTGGGACGTATACGTAACTGCTAAAACGTGGAAGTGTTCTACATTCCTCTGCCTACCTCTTCGGGGATGACAGGCGTGATGTTACGTTTTTTTTACTCAATACACCGTCTAAATTTTGTGTTTTCTTTAGCCATTTTGTTTGAAACACTTGCCTTCATTCTCTCTTAGAAAAACAAAATGTGGGTTCACAGTTAAAACGGATTTTAATAATATACAACCTGAAATATATCTGAATATTTTTTATTAAGAGGCCTAGAAATATACGAGTAGGACAAGTATTGTTCGAAAATTTTGTCTAGCTAGCATAACTATATCACTGTATGTACATCAGCAAGTAATACATAGTTTGTACCTGTATATAACCAGATAACATTATTTTATATACAATACTAATCAGCAAACATAATAACAATACATTACAATGACCACAGCAAAGTGCAAGGCAATTTACGACTCACTTTAAATGTCAGCAACGAACCAAAACCTTAAATAACTGAGGTTAATTTGAGACGCATAAAGAACTTTCAATCTAAGCCTTCAAATAATCATATCCCTCACGGGAGGCCGGTGTCCAGTGGATTGCGATAGACTTATGATGATGATAACAATGATGACATTGATGATAGTCCATCTGCCAGTTTGCTAGTGCAAATATAAAGCAAAAACAGAACGGACTTATAAGATTAATAACAGCGTGGCAAGAATCAATTTCAAACATGTAAAGTAATTTACATAATACTCTGATACTGAGTCCGTACCACGTCCCCTAATGGTTTCTTGTCCCTTCTTAAGTCACATTTAAGAGCCATTGGCCGCGTCTCATTTAATTAAATAAAAATATAAATAAGAGTGAATTTGAAAACGCTCAATGGACACTTCTAATGTTAAGGAAAATATTGTACTATAATTTTGAAAACAATTAATTTTTAAAATGAAATATTAATAAGAATAACAAACCTACTAAGAACAATGGGATTAAAATTTGTCTTTTGATCACAGTAATCAGATAGCGACATGTATAACAAAATAAGACTAACCAGTTCGGAAACCGCAGGCATTCGATTAATTGTTGCCAGTTTCAAAGGAAGATGGAAAACCTCGCATTTTGATCATTCAAAACAAAACACAATAATGCAATACTTCTATGTTTCTGTAATTACACTGAGATTTTCACTTCATTTAACAAAAATTCAATCAATGGAAAAAAAATATTCAAAAAGGTTGATTTTATAAAGGTCTGAGGGGCATCGACGAATTGTGAAATTATACCCGTAATATTTTTTAATTTAATAGCAGGTCAGAACTGAGAGCCGCGATAAGAAACTTGGTCAGCTGGTCCTTCTTTTATTTTTAATTTTTTAATTAGGTACTATCTCTTTGTTAGTCAAATAAACAAATTATTTGGTTTAAAATCTAATTCCAGTATTTTGTCTTACGGGCAGCATCAATAATTTTAGTGCTTGTAAACTTGTTACAATTTTCTTCTACTGGTTGTTTGTATCACGAATATTCTAACTTTAGCTTGAATAGTACGGCCGGATTCGATAACTTGTCTCGACAATGTACTGTTCACCGAGTGAATATTATAAAACAATATATATATATTGAATTTCAACACACTTTCAAGGTATCTAATCTTAATCGTGAATGTAAATGATATTATGTGCCATTGATGTCAGTCCTGAAGCCGTCAATGGGCGAAAACATGTTTTCATAGCAACTAGCGCGCAAGGGATATTGTAACAAGGGTACAAGGGTTTCAACCACGATTCTCGACCCCGCGGACCTCTTAAACGATCTTTCAGGTATTGCCGATTGACGATACGTACGGGTCAATAGGAGGGATAACAACATACGAACGACTTTATTCATGCCAAATCTACCATACAAAAAGTAGATACTTCTTGCTAGAAAATAGTACTGAACCTTTAACTTTTATGTAATACTCTTAAACGAATACCCAATATTAAATATCACTAAACTTAAAATAGCTGGTGATTATTGGAAGTTTTCTACACTTCTCTGCCTACCTTCTCGGGGGTTACAAGCGTGACGTTACATTCTAGGTTACTAAATTTGAATCAAAGTCAGAGAATATTAATAGTTCCAGCTAAAGTAATATTGAAATATGTAAAGTAATTTTTTCCTTTTACGTACGAAACCGTAAATAAAGTTGTATTGCCTACGTGAACGAACTTTAGCTTTGAACAAAAGACGCTTTCAAAGATTATCCACGAAAACTACCCACTGAATAAATCCTGCTTAGGTTTTGACAGTCCACTTATTTGTTATACTGTTTGCCTCATTGGTCGTGTTGTTCCGAACACGATTGTCGAAGGAAAAGTCTTGGGTCCAAATCTCGGGTTGGCTACTAATACTCGTAGATTAGATTCCCTAGTTAAAATTTGTAGTAGAGGGTCAGAGTCTGGATTTTTGCCAGGATATGGCAATAGACTCATCCTCCTATTCCACTGCGGGAAGTTGACGTAACTGGTGAACCGTGCGAGTGTACAGCACTCCTCTGCCTACCTCATCAGGGATTGCAAGCATGATATTATGTATACTCTTTTTATGGACTTTTACTAGATTTCATATATCACAAAACCCTTGAGTATTTTATATAAGAAACACAGCAAATAGTTAAATTACTTTGTTCGCATGTCAGCGCATCGGTAGGTCCCGTCTTACGGGCAATGCAAAGGACAAATAGTAGATTCTGGAACGGCCTACCTGTAATGAAAAGCTGTAAAATGTCCTATTTATGTTCAACCAGGGATGCGAATACATAAATGAGTAGTTTGGAAGATCGCGAATAGCCAGTCCTACGTTTGGGGCTTGTGCGTGAATTTAAAGCATCGTATTTCCACTCGACATGGTCTCCATGGAAATCGAACGGCATACTTGCGTGTTTATACAAAACGTTTTATGTTCCACGGGTATGGAAACACCTGATGAGTCATAACCTAATAGTATAAAATAAAATACAACCCTATACCCCGCTCTAAATTCATGTTCTGCTGGAGATCTCTTTATTTATAAATATATATACGTACATTGATGGGATTGAATATGGTACTCGTACCTACATATGTATAACGGTAAAGGAAAATCAATCGCGTAGAAACCTGCAATCTTAAAATTCGTAACATTGTAAAAGACGTATGAAGACTATCGAGCTACACTTAGTCTTCGCCGCAGACTGGCCTGAACTTTTATCATTATGAGTTGAACAGTGAAACGATAAGAGTTGTTAATGGTGGGATTGGATACATACTCGTAGAAGCTCCTATGCAGGTTAGACCTCAACATTCTCCTTCACTGGAGAGATCAGAACTACGCATTGGAAAAGTCTCGTGCAGCATTTCCAACAAATGACTTAATCTCTGCTATAATGTACGTATTAAATAGAATAATAGGATTTTATCTTTATTTTCTCGTTTATAGCAGCAAAACGAAACTATTAAACGTTTTCTACATAACCGATGAACAACAGGAACATATAGCTGCTTTTGGGTCCGTGTTGCTCATCTACGAACACTCGAAATTTTTTTTTAATTAATATGAAGTACTTACCAAGTACTTCGGAATTAAAAGTTCGAACTAAAATTTGAAAATTCTCACGTGTGAAAACAATTTTATTCTCCTACAACAGCGTTAGAAGATATTTAACTTAACTGGTAACACTTTCAGTACTTTGTTGTACCGTGTTATGTTGCATAATTCTATTATGCCATAATTTTCAGAATTAATGACAATATTGTTTCACTGGTAACGATTATATTATCGACTGGCATGTTTGATGGATTAAGTAGTTCATATAGTAAGTAGCTATAACATATCTAAATGTTTTTACTGTGATTTTTTAAAACGTTGCCGAATTAAAGTCCATGACAAAAATTAGAATGTATTTAACTTCACGCCTGTAATCCCCGAAGAGGTAGGCAGAGGAATGTAGAACACTCCCACGTTTCACCAGTTACTTTTAA
>DWDV01003374.1:0-10630 GCA_018245615.1 Mimoniades ocyalus | reverse complement strand
GCCCAGATTATGAAGTGGACTAATGTTGAAAAGCTGATTTATGCGAAGAGGCTTCTGGATGGTACTGCCAAGCTGTTTCTACGATCCTCAGGAAGGGTGAAAGATTATATGAGTTTGAAGAAGGCTCTTAAAGAAGAGTTCGGGCCAAAAATTAACAGTGCAGTGGTACACAAAAAGCTCGCAGCTAGAAAGATGAAAAATGAAGAAACCTACCAACAATACTTCTTATCCATGAAGGAAATGGCACTCCATGGCAAGGTTGAAGATGTTGCCCTGATAGAATATGTTATTGATGGTATTCGTGACTCGGAAACCAACAAAGCTATACTGTATGGAGCTTCAGATATGAAGGATTTTCGCAAGAAGTTAGAAATCTACAGCGAGTTCAGAAAGAAGATATCTACTAAACCAGCACATTCTGCACCGAGTGGGCGATCATCAGGACATACATCAATTCAAAAGAAGGTTCGTGTTACAAGATGTTACAACTGTGGTGAACTAGACCTTGTTTCATCGAACTGCCTAAAAGGAATCAAATGTTTTAAGTGCAATGAATGAGGACATAAATCTACTGAATGTTCCAATAAGCCTACAAAGACTCTGAATATTCAAAACAAAAGTGGGAAAGAGAAGGTTCCCTACAAGAAGATAAAAATTAATAGAAAACAAGTTATCGCACTGATAGATACTGGAAGTGATGTTAATCTAATTACAAAATCAGAATATAAGAAAATGCAAGAAAATATCAACAACTACAAGACAGAATCAATGTGTATTACTGGTATAGCGAAGAATGAAGTTTACACTGAAGGAGTATTTATGGCCAACATAGAAATTGACCGATACCACACAGATGCCAAGTTTCATGTCATCAGAGATGATGAGATACCAGTCAACATTATACTTGGCAATCCAATCTTGAAAGATTTTGAAGTTATTTTTACACCAGATGGAATATTTATGGAAAAGATTACACATCTTACACTTTTAATGGAAGAAAATAAGTAGGACTAGGATATACGAGTAGAAGATTCTAAATACAAGGAAAATATTCATATGATGTGTGAAGAATATAAACTAAATAAAAAGAACAATGAGAGTAATGTTGAAGTGAAAATAATATTAACTGATGAAGATCCAATTCACCAAAGTCCTCGACGATTGTCACCCTTGGAAATGACAGCTGTGAATAACCAAGTACAAGAATGGTTCGAAGAAGGAATCATAAAGCTAAGTAAATCTGATTTTGCCAGCCCTGTTGTCCTAGCTGACAAAAAAGATGGATCATATAGAATGTGTATTGATTATAGAAGATTAAATAAGAAAATGATTAAAGAAAGATTTCCGCTACCTATAATTGAAGACCAGATTGACAAGTTAAGAGATGCAATAGTTTTTACTTCCCTCGATCTTAAAAATGGATTCCTGCACGTGAAGGTACACAAAGACAGTCAGAAGTACACTTCATTTGTAACTCCACAAGGCCAGTATGAGTTTCAAAAGATGCCATTTGGATTATGTACAGCACCGTCTATATTTCAACGATTCATCAATGACATATTCAGCGACCTGATAATTGACGGCACTCTGCTAGTCTATCTCGACGATCTAATCATACCTTCAAAAACAGAAGCGGAAGGAATTATTAAACTAAAAAAAGTACTTAAGAGAGGAGAAGAATATGGCTTAGAATTCAATTGGAGAAAATGCCACTTTCTCAAGAAAGAGATTCAATATCTTGGATATATCATTTGTGATAATGAAGTACGGCCATCTAAAGACAAGATTAAGGCTGTGGCGAATTTTAAGAAACCAAGAAATATAAAAGCTATGCAGTCATTCCTTGGTTTAACTGGCTATTTTAGAAAATTTATTAGAAACTATTCCCTTATCGCAAAACCAATGACGGATCTATTAAAGAAAGGTTCTATTTTTAATTTTGATGAATCATGTGAGAAAGCTTTTATAGAACTGAAACAGATATTGTGGAATTCACCAGTTCTACAAATATACAATCCTGATCTGGAAACAGAATTACATACAGATGCAAGTGCTGACGGATATGGAGCTGTTCTACTACAGAGAAGCCCTAAAGACAGCCAATTTCATCCTGTCCACTACATGAGTAAGAGAACAACCTCTGCTGAAAAGAAATATCACAGTTATTATTTAGAAGTTTTAGCTATTGTTGCTGCTATAAAGAAATTTAGAGTCTACCTATTGGGAATACAATTTAAAATAATCACAGACTGCTCTGCCTTGACTATGACACTGAAAAAAAAGGACTTACCTCCCAGAGTTGCACGTTGGGCTCTGCTTCTGGAACAATATGACTATAAGATTGAACATCGACCTGGAACAAGACTGAAACATGTTGATGCCTTGAGCCGCAATCCTGTTTGCCTGATACTCACGGAAACAACTGCTCGCATAAAGAAAGCACAGAATGAAGATGATCACATAAGACTAATTAAGAAGATTTTAGAAACACAAAATTACCAAGACTACATGATATACAATGAAATTTTATATAAGATGAAAGACGGAGGAAAACTAATTGTTGTTCCAAAGAAAATGCAATATGAAATCATTAGGAAAAACCATGACAGAGGACACTTTGGTATTGTGAAGACAGAAGAATTGATTAAAAGAGAATACTTTATTGAGAATTTAACTGAGAAGATAAGAAAAGTTTTAAACAACTGTGTTGAATGCATTCTGATATCAAACAAGAGAGGTAAAAAGGAAGGATTTCTACACCCTATCGACAAAGGTGATATCCCACTATCAACATACCATATTGATCATCTGGGACCAATGACTTCAACTAACAAACAATACAAATACATCTTAACTGTTGTCGATGCTTATACGAAGTTCACATGGATCTACCCTGTCAAGACCTTAACTACTGGAGAGACACCAGAGAAACTAAGACTACAACAGCAAACCTTTGGATCTCCTGAGAAAATTATAACCGATCGAAATGCTGCTTTTACTTCAAATGAATTTCAAGAATATTGTAAAGATCAAAATATAACACACTATACAATTACAACAGGACAGCCTAGAGGAAATGGACAAGTTGAACGGATACACCAGATAATAATTGCTGTGTTGAGCAAGTTAAGTGCTGATGACCCGACAAAATGGTACTGTCATGTCTCAAAATTGCAAAGATGCCTTAATGGAACTTTCCAAAGAACCATTAAAATGACACCATTTGAGTTACTTTTTGGAATCAAAATTAGAGATGATGATATAGAACTACAAAAGATAGTAGACGAAGAAAACAGAGAATTTTAATAATAAAAGAAAAGAGCTACGACAAAAGGCCAAAGAATCCATAATTAAAACCCAAGAGGAAAATGCTAAATATTACAACAAGTACAGGAAGAAGGCGAATAGTTATAATATCGGTGATTTAGTGGCAATCAAGAAGACACAATTTTCGCAAGGAAGTAAATTGTTTCCTAAATATTTAGGACCATATGAGGTAACTAAATGTAGCAAAAATGATCGATATGCTGTAAAGAAGATTGGGAACACTGAAGGCCCCATTCATACAACCACATCAGCTGATCTCATGAAGACTTGGATTCCACCTGAAGATGATTCATCTGGGTCAGATGAATAACAGGATAGCCGTGTCGGAATAATGTAAATAAGTAAATGTAATAAGTAATTTTTGTTTGTAGTAACCCCATTAAAGCGATACATCACTTGTCCTGGCTGTCACTAGGAATTGTCAATTGTCAATGATTGTAAAAATGGAGGATCGGAATAAAACATTTAATTTTGGTGAAATATTGGTTTGCATTTGAATCTGCATCTAAAGCCCCATCCCACATTTATGCATTTTTATTTATTAACATATTTTTTGTACGGTCAATGACTTAATTTTACACTTGCAGAAGGCAACAATCGTCATTTAAAATTTCCCTATCGCCGGCAACAGTTTCTGTCAAGTTGGGAAATTTATCAGGACGAAACCTTTTCAGGGTTATTTCGTTAGTTCCGATTCGATTTTCATTTTATGCAAAAGACGATCCAATTTCGGGCGGGCGGGGCAGCGAGTCCCTCAATCGGGATAATGCCATAGAAGAATGATCCAAATTGAATTCGTTTCACGACGAACATCGCTCCGCTGCTAAGCTCCGATCCGGCGAATACCTCGCTGACGTCTTAGGGTCTGTACTCATTTAATCATTTAGACATCCATAAGATTGAATCATTAGGAGTCGTAAATAAGAAAATCCTTTTTGGTATAGTAGCAAAAAAAATTTCATTATCTCGAAAAATCTATTACAATTAGTTTGTTTTAGTAAAAGAAAATTATGGTAATTGCGTTGATTGACCATATTTCGCCTGAATTTAATTTCGTATATAAATGTTTCTGTGGAAAAAGAAGATATTTCAAATAAATTGAATTAATGCACAACTGTTACTCTAACTTATTAAGTTAGCGGTTGACAAACGTTTTGTTTTGGTTAAATAGTGTAATTCCCTCAAAGGGCTGCGCGTCAGCGAAAAGTTTTGTACTTGACTGCGTCCCTAGGATTTTTATTAAATTTTCGCGATATCAAGCCGGTCTCGATAGGGACAGTTGACGCTTTCACCTCTGATCCCTCGTTGAAGATATTGGAATATTTTCGCCCTCAAATCCGGTTTTAAGAAACAAGAATCTATGACCCTTTTCTAGGATCAGCGTCCTTAAAATATTTTGTTAGAAAAATGGGCAACGATCGAAAACACGATTATACATATGTATGTACTATTAAACTATTATCATGTTTTCAAACTAAATGGTCTCATCTAATATTTAAAAAATCATTGGCTAACTATAGCAATGCGATTTAGAAAATTCTCCACTCGTAGTAACCAAATTTACCGGAGACAATGTGATCAATATGTCTCTTCTAACCGCCAAGCTACACCAGCGGTCTTACGAATAAAATATCAAAGACAGAATATAAGATGTTTGCTAAACGAGCTGTGTTGTGTGAAGGTTATTTTTTAGGGGCATTCGATACCCTTGAGTGACAAAAGTAATGAGCTGTGAGCGAGATACAGGCGTGACGTGAGGTTAACGAAAGGTCGCTTTCGAAAATGCCAGGCCGCATCGCTCTATACAAACATTTGAATTGGAATCGGTTAATCTTTCTGTATGGTTGACTTGCGATTAGGACTAAACGACAAGGGATGGGTTTCATTATTCGTGAGCATTTTGTTTTCTTTTTTTTTATGTTTTGCTAAATAATATCCAGTTCATAAGAATACCTTAACTGTTAAAACATTTAATTGGAAATACCATTGGTATACGTGTATTTTTTATCTTTTCCGTTTCCGGTTCAGAATTACTGCTAAGTACCAAAGTTTCTATTTGTATCTCTGGATGTTTGTTTGATCGTAGTCACATGAAGACACGAAAAATAAATTATCATTTTAGTACTCGGAGTAGCTTAAAGTGCACTTTACACCGATCAGTAAGTTTACGATCAGTGTCCTAACGATCTGCGAGCTTTACGTTAACTACGTGATCGTTGGATCTTTCCTTAATGTGAAAAAAAGTACCTACTTCATTCTACCGAAAATCTCCGTATATCGAAGTTAATAACTTTGCACAAATTCTTACACTTCTGACTTTTGAGTTGTCAAACCTCAGAAGACTGGGTTTTCTTTTTCTGCAGATTTTTTTTGTAGAGAAATGAATTAGCGAACCAATCTGGGTCCTGCAATTGGCATCTAATGAGGCTACCTAACAAATACATATAGCTATGAGGAGAATGGTATCATGCAAAATTACAAGCCATAAACTGTTCCCATCAGAAACTGCAAGTGCGCACGATGTACAACAATTAGAGGGGAGCGCAGACCGTCGCCATATCGTGGAAATAACCTGTCACTGCTCGAGCATGTGACTGCAGTGTCGGCCGCCTAACCGTTTATCGACCTTGCAATAAATAGTTCCGTTTCCGCTGGTGGTCTACACTAAAAGAAATCTGAAATCATTGTATCAATACAAACAGAAATTCCACACTCTATTAAATCATCTTGGTATTTTTGTAATTAAATAATTAAGAAAAGTTAACACCAAAATACGATAATACCTACTAGTGAAAACAAAAGCGAGGGTTACTTTTTAACTATAATTAGTTTCATAAGATACTTCTTAAAGAATCACTTTGAAATAAAAAACGTAACATCAGGCCTGTAAACTTCTGAAGAGTATGCAGAGAAGTGTAGATTTCCCTCGTTTACCCAGTTATCTTATACGAGAATGTTCCTTTGAATTTGAGTTGAGGAAGAGGAATTTTAGCATAGAAAAGTCCAATTGACTGCCTCGATGGTCGTGTGGTTGTCAGCGCGACTGCCGATCGAGATTTCCTGCTTTCGATTCGCGGGTCGACTACATTGGATTTTCTAACCAAGATTTTCTAATAGACATTTTTAGTAATAGTTCGGAGTCTACATTTGTATCTATTGCATGACAATAGACTCACCATAGTTGGACATAAACGAGAGTAGTGAAACGTGTCAGTGTACTACACTCATCGGCCTACCCCTTCGGGTGTTACATGTGTGATGTTACGTCTGAAATATCCAATGATACTTTGCCCTTCCCGTGATCGATCCCAGAACCAGCAATTGCACTTGGTACCACTACACTAGACCAAAGAGGCAACATAGTATGAAGTATGTGAATATTGGAGAAAGCCTGTTCCCAATTATATATAACCGTAAAGCTAATTAACGTTCAAAAGCTGATGCGAATCAGCTGCAAGCGAGCGCTGCAAAGGTCAGAGATAGCAATCTTTGTAACACTCGGTATGTGTATACCGAGGTGTTGGCACTTGTACAGAGGTCTTGCTCGATGACCTTGTACGACACTGTTAATGACGGTTTAAATACTGATACCAAATAAGGCTACCTCTGCTCTAGATCGCAATGTAAGGAATAACTTTTCAGAAACGCCATCCTCTGCAGTGCACCAAAACAAAGCGCGACTAATCCTTAGCTTTAGGTAATCGAGAACTTACCTTTGTAGTGGCCAAACGGCATTTCTAAATAAAACAGGCGCTATAAGGCTTAACTCAAACAACACACGGTGCATAGGTTACTGCTAACATACACGAAATAATAAATTTCTGTTTTTTCAATTTTAAACCTTAGAAGAGACGAATAGAGTTCAAAATAAGTAAAGAGCTTAGTCGCAAAACTTATCTAGTATTGCGGTGTTGGAGGATTCTTGTTAATTATTGGGTAGAGACAGTGGGATGATCCCAGTAAATGTCCATAGATACGGGACTGCTATCTGCGACACTCACACACGCGTCGACAATTTCACGTTTAAGTGTATTGTAGTATCTTTATATTCTTTAGTTGCATCGCCGTGAGGTCGTCACCGACGGATCTATAGTATATATTATAGCAAAGCATATCACGATAACATATTGTACACTTTCTATTGTAACACTCGCGGGACGCATGCCGGTCACAAACGTAGCTGTAATATACATCTCGTTATTAAAATATGTGAACAGTTTGCAGTAATCAATATTAAAGCAAACTAATACAAAACAGAATACAAATATTATAACTTTATCAGTTACGACTTTTAAGGTACATTTTTGTTCGACCGTTTTATCGTTTCACTATAGGAACATGGGTCTTCTCTCAGAGTAGCAGGGTTGAGGCATTTAGCCTACAACATTGCTAGCTCGAGTTACATCAGTCAAATACATGGTATGTTCAATACGCAAATGGGGTAAAGTCGCAAGAAGTCACAATAAGCCAACATTCTTGATCACCGACTTGGCTCTCCTCACAGAGTAAGAAGTGTTGACAGACCTCACACGTAAGGCTTGAAGAATGTTTCTTGTGTAAGTTACCTTGCGATCTGTTATTTGAAATAAAATTATGATTAAAATTACTTGAAACAAAATATTACAACAATACTGTAGCATACGGAATGATGAATGTGGAATAAGCATGGCAAGTTTGTAAAGTTACAGATATTTAACACTCTGTATACCCCGTAAAGGACCTGGCAAAAAAATTCCATAGGCAAAAACAAAACTGAGTAGCGTAGAAAGCTGGCCGACGTGTGCTCGTGTGTAGCGTGGACGTATTCCGCTCACGCGCGATTCATATTTATTCGTGTATAGGAAATGTATGAAATATTTTTTTGCCCTTGTGTTATGCTTTGTTACGTTAGGCACAGGCACGTGCCTACATAAAACAATATGTACGTCACTCACAACGGGATATCATGTTTTTATAACCCCGGAAATGTCTAACCACTGATGAAAGCGTTTTAGATGTAGAATAATAATGGTTCAAAGAAATTCCATCCCTGAGTAATTTACCTCTTCAGGGATTACAGGCGTAGCGTTACGTTTTTACGTTTCTTTCTACTCTACACAAATGAGTGCATTTGCGATCTCATGAAATGTCTAACTATTTTCCTAGTATTGTATGTTATTCCGGCATTATATGTGAAAAGACTCGTCTACGTAAATATGTTCTAAACTCCATGTTGCTGTAATCTCCATCGCTATCCTGCTAATGAAGTTCGTTGTTCGCCTGCGAAGAGTCGGGCAATAAAAGGCGTTTATTACCGCCAGGTGGCGCTAATTCGCGCTGATATGCTAATTTTGAAAAACAAACAAGTCCTCGTTAGGGAGGAGATTATTTCTTCCTTCTATACGTTTCTTTTGTCTTGTATTAAGTTTGATGTTTTAATTTTACCTGAAAACGTAGAGATAATAATTTGTAATCTCTATAACTTTGAGTGCATTAATTACATATGTTCCGTATAGTAATGAAATAAATGGTAAGGAAAATTTGCTTACAAAGTAATTTCTTTCCGTCGATGTAATCTTCGAATTTAAGGGTCAACTTTCTATGAAGCGTGACTTGCTCAAAACAGTTCCGTAGCAACGAAAATTTGAAATTATAGGCCAATTCGCGTCGTGACTAGTTGTATCTTTCACAATGTTTAGATAAATGAGTTTGGCATTCGACGCGACTTTGTCCTTATCCCGCTAACGAACCACAACACTGCTCCAGGAATATTGTAGTAATTAAATATGTTATCTGCGCCAGAGGTTGCAAATTTGCATAGATATGAAATGTAGAAATGCCCTGTTTCAGTTCCTCGCGAAATAATAAATGCGTTGCTTTGTTCGTGATAAGCTAAATATTAAAGCTATAGAGGAAAAATTAGCGGAGCTACCCCTCAAAGAGTTTTAGAGTTTAAATCTTGACACGCACTATACTTGCATATTAAGGTTTCCTATACTATAAAGATTCTGCAAAATTCTGTAAGGAGTATGAAGTCTCTCAACCCGAGATGTAGCATGTTCTTATATGCAATATGGCCTTAGTCAACTCTTTTTGAAGGGAGATTCATATAAAAATGATGTAAAGATGAACTACTTAATAAATTACGACTTTAAGAGACGTTAAGTGGCTCGTGCCCGGTGTACGGCATCAGGCTCACCCGTTATTCCGTGTGACGTACAAGATAACTGGTGAGCTCCACCGCCTTCGGGGAATTACGAGCGTGATATATTAGTGGTTCATCCATTGTAATGAAAAACACATATTTATACTTTCATAAAAAAGCTAATAAGAAAACGCACCGACGCATAAAGGCGGAGGCCTGAGCTTAGCCGTGGACTCATGTAGATCAATCATGATGCTAGTATAATATATGTATATTATACTATCATATTATGTACAACAGCGTGTATACTAGTATGAGCGTCCTCTACATACCGTCAGTATTGTTACGACTGAGATCATTCCTTGTTTTTCGTATGACACAATCGGTACATATACCTAATTGTGTTGAACTAAAAAAAAGGTCTGATAAGCCGGTGACGTTTAAAATTGACTTTGACCCTTCTCATGCTGAAAGGAGGCGAATGTCTAGCAGTGGAACGATAGAACAGTTGATGGTGAAGATTTAATTCTAATTAACCAACGAATTTTCACTTCGTTCAAGTTATAATTTCTTGTTAAATTTTAATTACCGTTTCAAAATGAGAATCGTTTTTGAATGACAAGATAAATCATAGTTAGTTAATTATTATTGATTTATAGACGTCAGGTTAAGGTTTCAGCGCACCGGATACCGCGGTGAATCCTTGTAAAAAGTTTCGCAAGTTTCGCCAGCTCTCGGTAAGTAGGTAGGATGAAGGAGGTGGTAGGGTGCTTATGATGTTGATTATCTGTGGGATAATCCAGTATTTTTGCAAAGATAGTTATCAATACATATTTTGAACGGGCTGAGTATTTTTAGCGTTTAATTATTATTATTCTGAACGTCTGAACTATTTAAAGCAATTAACTGCCTCGTTCGTCCTGCTAGTTATAAGTGCGACTGCCGATCAGAAGTTCCTTGATTCAAATCTCGGGTGGGACACTATTGGATTTTTCTAATTTAGATTTTCTAGTAGTGGCCTGGAGTCTGGATTTGTGCCCGGTGTATGGCAATAGGCTCACCGTAAATTTCATTGTATAGGTGGTGTAGTGGAGTGGGTAATTTTATTTATTTATTTATTTATTGAGTTACACCAACAAGGTTAACACTGATACAATCGTATAAAATAGCAAAGTTCAC
>DWDV01003373.1:0-10631 GCA_018245615.1 Mimoniades ocyalus | reverse complement strand
AACCGGTGAAACGTGGGAGTGTTCTGCATTCCTCTGCCTGCCTCTTCGGGGATTACAGGCGTGAAGTTACGTTTTTAAAACATTCTACAACTGTTTACAGACTTTTCCTTTCATATTACATTTTTATAGGCATTATAGTTCAATCATCAAACACTTGTACATAAAATTTATAGACACATAATGATTTCCGCTGCTTCTTCATAAATAATATTATGGAATCTTTATGTTAACCACTGTGAAGTTTCAGCAAGTCAGTTTCGTATAAAATATCCGTTTCTCTACATACGCTATAATTAAATTTATAAATGTATTTTTGAATCGGTGTTTGACATTAATTACAAATATTGAACATTATTTATTATAGGTACATCCGACGCAAATAATCGTACCTACAGTTTTAAAAAATGCTAGCATTTGTAAATGCGCAATGAAGATATATAAGTCAGTGTAATTTCAAATCCGTGTACCGCATCATGTCGGAGGCGCGCCGCAAACAAAACCACTAATCGTCATACAGCGCTGTCGCAACAATATTCTTGGCAAATGTACCGTTTCATTCTAATTTTGTCTATTAAATGCGAAGTTTTTTTATAGAAGTATCAAGTACAAAAATTAAGTAGCTTCTATTGTTCTATAACCTAATTTTAAAAGGTCTCAAATTTTCTCTTACATAAGTATAAAAAGTGTAAGATTTTCTGTCAAGTAAGTATAAAACTTCTTTTTGTAGTGAGCAACTTTTAATTAAAGGGACGAAGTGTTGATAAAAACCGACTGTACATTAAGTCATTTAAGTTCAACTTGTTATTGATTAAGTCGAAACTAATTTAATGGTACAAGTGATTTCCCATTACTCACGCAGATTTAAATTCCGATTGGTAAGCAACAGTATACCGTTTGCTTGCAATGCTCATCGCTGCTACTATTTTTGTCAGTAAGTGGCGTAATTTGTATTTAATATAAAATGTTCCTGTACTGTATACAAACGCCAAGTAGGTCTCGACATATTGCTACAAGGTATCATTGTTACGATTAATTAAAAGTTTAATTCTATATGTAATGTCTCCATGGATCACAATGACGGACTGTACAATTTTTATAATATAAAAAAATGTTTCAAATTTAATCATTAAGTAGGTACAAGCACGACCTAAGGGATTTTACCCTACCTTAATAAGGTAACTCGTGTCGATATTGTTACAAAGGGTCGAAAAATCTACTCTCCAAACTAGTTTTGCTTTTCCGTAGAACATCAATTGCTTATTTTTCCCCTCCATAATGCCTCCAGGGAATCCGGTAGCTCACATGATTTACGGCTTATGCAAAGAATGAGAGGATATTTTCTACACCATAATTCAAGCTAGTTGAGATTACAGGCGGACCGTGCAAGGGATGATATATCAATTTATCGTTTATGAATGAATCCTTTGTAATATACGAGTAATAATCTTTGTATATAATAGTCTTTGTAATATAATAGTCTTTGTATATAATAGTCTTTGTATATAATTCTCTTTGTATATAATAGTCTTTGTATATAATACTCTTTGTATATAATACTCTTTGTATATACTACTCTTTGTATATAATACTCTTTGTATATAATAGTCTTTGTATATAATAGTCTTTGTATATTTGTATATAATAGTCTTTGTATATAATAGTCTTTGTATATAATATCTTTGTAAATAATGCTATTTTCGTATAATAGTCGTAATATATAATGTACTTTGTATATAATATAAAGTCTTTATGTATAATAATTATCTTTTTTTATATGTAACTAGTAGTTATGTATGACTGAATTTTTCGGTATAGAAATATAAATTCACTTATATACATATTGAGTAAAATTAATTAAATGATAATTAATTTACTAATTGATTAATAATTTTAAAATAGTTATATAATTAATATAAGTGAAGCATCTTAGAAATGGGTAATTCAACCATATCCAAGATGCAATATTTCCTCAAATTTTTCTCTGTTTACTAACAAGAGGTAGCTTCGCTTTTATTTAGCTGATGAAAGAGAATTATCTGCGTTATTAAATTAATGGCGTTTCGTGTTCGGCCGCAGTAAGTGATGTTCGCGGCACCTAGATCCCCCATTCGTAGTCAAGGGCACGTCGACCAAACATTCGGCTAATTTAGCATCCATAAACTTCTGATCAAGATGTTGATAAAACACGTCCCCGACGATTTTACGAGTCGACAGTACCCCCCGTGTTTAATCAGCTCGTCCGTAATTTGGTGGCTTCAGATCCATCTACTCGGGAAATTTCATAGAATTACGTCAGTCGTTACTAATAACCTTGTAGAGAACACGCCAGTTATATGTCAGGAAGCTGATAATAACTTATTTATGCCTCAACCTTGTCGTTGTTGTTGTTGATGTTGTTATTCCCAATATTCTATAAAGTGGTGTTCCGTTTGACAGACACGCCGTTGAGTTTTGTTATCGGCTTTGAAGTTGACTGTCGAGATATCTAAGTGTAGACAGAAAAATGTAGTGCGCCATCACGTTTTAACAGTTTATAAAAGTTATGATAACCTTTTAATCTTTCACCCATTTATTTCTAACAATATCATACTAACAATATCTAACTTGTTCAGCTTAATCAGATTTTTTGTCGTCAAGATGTAACAGAATATAATAAAAAAGTTAACGTAACAAAAAATATAAAGAGAGTTACTTTCGCATTCTCAATATTAATCACCATCATCAAGCCATAAATTATTTGGCTAACTGTTCTCTCTGCCTACCCCATAACGGACCTGGCGTGAAGATATGTATGTATGTATACCAAATATTCACAATGCCTTTTGTAGTGTACATGATTTTGATATTATTCAGTGATATAACAGTATATTACCAGTTAATCTACGTCTAATCCATAAAATATAAATTAATATTTCAGTATCACAATGTTTTGGATTTTGACTGTATGGGGTAGATATGATTGGTACTCAGTGCTTTCTACATACCCACTCTGAGTGACCTAACTAACAATAATTACAACTACTTTTTTCCATGAATTCTTTTGATTTTGTATGTTTTATCATTGAGTAATTCCACCAATGGTTTACGGTAGCTTTTGCATCTGCCCTATTCACGTTTCAGATGTAAAATCATTGGAATATCGACACTGTACGCTTCGTTAGCAATAAATTGTCCATTAGCGCGTATCCGTATAACTCTCCGAAAATCTCTCACAAAGCTTGTTAATTCAATACAAAACGCGCAATAAACCTCGAGAGCTTGCGCGATACGCAGAACAAATTCAAAGGTTTAGTGATTGTATATTGGATTAAAACATTAAAAACGGAAGATTGTACTGTGATAGAAATATTTAGTATTAGCGGGTGCGGATTGTAGATTTGTGGCTTGTATTGTTACATGTTATACAATTTATATATTTAATTGACTACGTTATGTGAATATGATTTTTATGTATTATAGAAATATGAATTAGATACAAACTGATCTCAGATATGATATCGGATAATAGTATAATTTATCATAAATAGGACTAAATCTGTGCTCGAAGTCTTGAAGGCTTATTATCCCGTCTCATTTGTATTTCTTATGCCATTCGTAAACAATATAGTGATTGTTTCTGACTAAATTACTCTTATTACATTACATAATTTTGGTGTCATATAGTTTTAGGGAGTGGAGAATGGATTGGGGAGTGGAGTTGGAAATAGAATAAAGAATGTAGCGGGGAATAGAATAGATAATTAAATGGGGAATGCCATGGGGAATTGAGGTGGGCATGGAGTGGGAAATGAAATGGGCAATGGAATTAAACACCATATGCTTCTTGCAGTCTCATTTAATTTTATCTTTTTTATTTATTAAACTAATATAGGTACATCAAAACACACACTGCATAACAAATTAGAGTTGAAGATATGTTGAGAATCAGTGATACAAGATAGTGACTACATGTAGAACATATTTATTGCTGCGGCGCCCAGTCACCGTCCATTCGGTCTAAAATTTACCGTTTCGGCAACAGTATTTGATACCAAGCCACTGTATTGCAAATTATCTACAATATAGATCGCACATTGTGTCCGAACATGATCCGAATGAACGGAAACAGGTCTGAACTAATCTAAAATTGTAATGGATATGTCTCGTACGACCACGAAGCATCTAACACATAGACAAAACGTAAATCTAAATGCTGTGTAGATAAATATTTTAATATTGTCATTGTTCATTTAATTTAAATTAGTATTTATATATTATATGTTACAATTAGACCACTAGATAGAGTAGAAAACCAACTTAGTACTAGTTTTAATCGCGTAAGCATTATTAGAATGATAATTGTCGACTCGGTAAATCTACGGGGAGGAATATACACATTAATTTATACACATTACGGAAAGGGAACTTCTAAAGCTACAACAGAAGTCAGCTGATTTATTAATTTATATGCAAGTTCACGTTTTTAATTCCAGCGAGAACAGTAGCGTTTTCGAGTGATAAAACTTGTTAAGCTTAAAAATATTATGTCACATGATACGTATATAATTTTTAACGAATTTGAAACATAATTTAAGATATGATCGTTTGGAATGTATCATCCAAAGATTGAGTGCGTTTATACATATAGATGCAACTCGCTAGTTACACCAAATCACTTTCTCCTGTATAAACGCACCCACATATTAAAACTACATGCTAAGTTTAACTTCTTTTTTTTCAATACACTTCCTATTCTTCCGATTCTTCTTTTCTACACTTTTTTTCGTTTAAATAAGCCCAGCGAGTGATTAGAAATAATGGACATTTAGTAAACAACATTTAAGCAGCTTGTTAAAAAAAACTATTAAGTTATATACTATGTACATATATTACACAACGTCTCAAGTTACACAACGTCTCAAGTTACACAACGTCACAACGTGAACAAAAGCTTAATCTAAGTAAAAATAATATCCGTAAAAAAAACCGAGTACAAATGTTTTCAGTACAATATATCTATAAAAGTTCAATTTATATGATGATATTTTATTAATATTGTCGCGTGTACAGTCGGGCGCGTAAAATATTTATCACTTATAAAATAATACACGCGTATAAAAATATGATATTATTGTCAAGTGAGATATGAATGATTAATAGTACGGGTATATGCGTTCTTAAGTACATAAGATGTAAACCAAACTCCTTTTTGGTAAAAACAAAACGCCTACAATTGCACGCTGAACTTACCGAAACTTAATATTCCAAAACCACGCACTGTACGTTAATAAATTCGTTTCACATGACAACATGCCAACAAACAAATGAACCATTGAGAATGTTTCATTCGTCAAAAGTGATTTCCATCGGCCCACGTAATATTTATTAGTGTGGCAATAAAAACTCCAGTATTTAAATATTCTGGCCAGGTAAAATTAATCCTGCAATCACCGTGGATATTACTTATTAAATATAAAACGTAACATCACGCCTGTAATCCCCGAAGAGGTAGGCAGAGGAATGAAGAACATTCCCACGTTTCACCAGTTACGTTTACGTCCCACTATGGAATAGGTGGTGAGCCTATTGCCACACACCAGGCACATATCCAGACTCCGAGCCACTACTAGAAAATCTAAATTAGAAAATTTAGTAGTCCCGACTCGGCAATCGAACCCAAGACCTCCCGTTCGGCAGTCGCACTTGTAACCAACACGACCAACGAGGCAGACGAAGTCATAGATTTTTAAAATGGTATTTATACTATAATGTAGGTATACATATTTAAGTTTCAGTAAATGTTTAGACTCTAAGACAATAATGTTAGTTACTCTATTCTCCTTTCATAAGTGTATGCATAAGTCAATATTAATACTATTAAAAATTTTTTAAATTCATGAATGAGTTCTAATAATGTAATGTAACCAAGGCTTTTCATATCGATCCACGCAAGTGACTGAGCCGTTTTGATAAAACTTTCGTGGGCACACGCAAGTTTGTTAATTAAATTACTTGATCCCCGCTAACAAACTAATTGCGGAGTACATGTTGCGCTGACTAGGGCGGCTCTAAATATATTCGCACGACACCAGCCGCTCCTCTCTTTACCAACACACGTGTTCATTGTTATTATTATTCGTTTTGCTCCCATATTATTATGTACCTACGTGTTTATATCTTGGTCTATTCTATCTAATATCAACAAGCGTTTGGGTGTTGGTCTGCCTGTTCTTTTATTGTGAACATTGTTACCATCGTTACTACGTGATCTTTGGAAGTCTCGCGTTTTCACAACAGTTAAAGTATTCTGTGAACAGTTGGGTCATTTCAGTGTTGACGATTTGTTTCGGACGCTCGATTGGTCGCCGTTACTGCGTAATCTTATCGCCCGTCGATAAGCAGAAACGAATAATGTTTGAACGCAATCGATGTGCGATTTTCGTGCTCGTATCACACACACACACACACACAAAACTTACGCGTTGAAGACATGTTTATTTGCACGCATTGTTGACTGCGCTTTGCTTGTTTAAGCGTGACAAGATACAATTATTACATATTATCAACGACGCAATAGTTATAATGTTTTTGAAGTGTTTACTTATCCTTATAAGTTATGCTAATATTTGATCGTGTTGATTTCGTGGGCTAATATTGCGATACTATTCAGACGCCGTTGCATATTTATCATATTTTTATCGTTATTTAAATGCAGTGCGATAGACAACGAATGAAATAATTAGTGATCATAAACTGTGAAATGAAATCAGTAAAGGACAAATGGTCAGGATATAGCGTGAAGTGAAGCGAATGGCTGCAACGGTGCGGCGAGTGACTACTATGAAGGGTACGCGGCCGTAACTTGGCGTGCATCCGCCATACGACCGCGACCACTATGTCGAGAGCTCTGTCACCGAACACTTCGGCCACCTGCGACGACCAAGGGCGACGTCGCTCAGTTTTTTACGTGCCCCTGTTCGAAAGCTTCGATAATTACTTGCCATTGACGGCCGAGGAAAAAGAGGCTTTGATATGCGGGCAAGATATAGACGATGTTGGCTCGCAAGGTAGGCGAAGGAATGTCTCGGAGGCTGCCAGGTTGCAAGTTTCGTTGCGCGGTGACAGTTCATTTACGGAAAGCGAGAGCGAAATAAGCGTTTTGAGTCCAAACGAAAGAATCC
The DNA here is from genome assembly GCA_018245615.1 of Mimoniades ocyalus. Lineage (NCBI taxonomy): Eukaryota > Metazoa > Arthropoda > Insecta > Lepidoptera > Hesperiidae > Mimoniades > Mimoniades ocyalus. The sequence continues at coordinate 3,471 of DWDV01003373.1, read as the reverse complement.
AGCGACCATTATCATCCACTATAAGCTCGAATGAAGCTTTAACGAGGGTGGGCCAGCGAGATCTCATCAGTCCTAAACTCGTAGCCGACACCGGTCTCATAAGACATTCAAAGCCAAGATTGCGTAGCACAACGTCCTGCGAACCGAGATATGACCGAATATACACGCCCTTGACAGATTCCATCTCATCAAACAAACTGAACAACTCAACGGTGTACATCAATAAATTGCAAACGAAAAGTAGCATAAGAAATTCGAATTTGTCCTTAATACCTGACTCTCCAAAATTACTAACTCCCAACAAAGAAAAATCAAAAACGCTACCGCAAAACCTGAACACACCATCACCAATTCGCAGTTGCAGTAGTTCCACATCAATATTCAAAACGCCGAGGATCACGGTAACTCCGGACAGTCCCAATAAGAGTCCTGGAAGGATATCGGGATTGAATTTCATACGGCGATCTCGGAGTACTAAATTATCGCGAAGTAATTCCTTACTGCGAAGCATAACGGCCAGACACATTGAAGAAGGCTTAGAAGAAAACCATGCGGTCGTAACGAATCTCACTGACGATTATGACAAGTTTGTCGATGACAATGGTGGCGAGGCGGAGGTGATTGGTGCTTTGATCAAAAAACACGAGGAGCAAGTCGCCAACAGTCCCGTTAGCATACGCCGTGGGTACTTGGATGTGGACGAGGATGTCGCTGTCCATTCTGGTGAGATATTGAAATATAATTATTAGGGAATTTGAAAACTCTATCTATATCAGTGAGACTAAACACCTATTTAGAGTTTTGTTGCTGAAGTATCACTTTTAGCCTATTTTTCTCTACAGCAGAACATTTGGCGTTTCTAAACAATTTCTGACAAAACACAGACTTTATCAGTTAATATTACATTGCCACAGTGTTAAATAAGTTTAAAAGTATTTCATATTACGTAAATTTTGTTTAATGAAGATGAAATCGTAACATCACGCCTGTGATTCCTGAAGACGTAGGCAGAGAAGGCTAGTACACTCTCATGTTTCATTAGTTACGTTTAGGTATGTAATCATGCAATAGTTGATTAGCCTATTGTCACTCAACGGGTACAAATAATTTTAATGACGATAAAACCTTGTTAATAGCACTGAGTTTATTAGTAGGCCTTTATTACATCATATACTAGAGCTTGTTAAAGTTTACTGCGTTGGTGAAATATGGGTTCGCGTGCTCCCCGCGGTAGTGATTATCTTATGATCATTCTCTCGCTAATGAATGTACATGTAATGTAATGAATATTTGCTAATGACTGACAGCTTTACTGCTTCACCATCAAGTTTTCACAACATCTAATTGTAATTGATGAAGTATTTTGTTATTATAGTTGAGGTATAATAATTGCAGGTATTTGATTCTACACTCCAACTTTTGTATATAAGAAGGAAATTTATTTAATTTCCTTCGTATTTCATACATCATAATGACAAATTATCATTCGATGTGACGGAGTCAGATTTTCTCCCAACTTGTATCGCATATGTACATACATTACGAGAACATATTTCACGTGTAAACAAAACGTTTGTAGGTAATGCCTAGTAATGATACATTATCCCTCGCGTGACTGGCTGGTTTTCCGCTACATTGTTATTTTAACCGTCCCAACAACTAGACAATGCGTTCTAATGGTACGCTAAGACGAGATGTTAAATTGACACTCAAATGAGGCTCTTTAATAACAGTTAAGTCACGTGCGGTGGCGCTCATTGCGGGGATTGTCAAGTATCTCCAGTTAACGTTGCGTAAAATAGTCGGTACAGACATGTTTTAGAGTCCTTCCTTGATAACGCTCTAACATTCAGTTTTTGTTGCTGTTGAATGGCTGTATAACTGTTTTTTATTTCCGGCATGTATTTTATTCTATTCGAGATTTTCGAAAGCAGCTTGGTTTAGGTGTTGTGCAGGTTGATATCTGAAATGTGGAATGTTTTGTACAGAACTCTTTGGCAAGGTTTAACTAAGCAGACAGATTGGTAAATGTATCGTATCGTTTATAGTAGGGAAACTTTTTTAGGAATTTGCCAGCAGCGGTAGTTACTCACTAACATGCCATGTTATTGCAACGAGCACCATTGTTATGTAGAACAGCTTCACAATATGTATCTATGATTTTGCACAGACAGAGAATTCGTTCTTCAGGATACGCCTCTACAATGCGTTCATTTCATTCTCATGTAGGTCGCCTTATCGCAAGATATTGGAAAATATTGCCAGTACAGTGTGGTTAAGTTGAAGATTTATTTCTATTTTAGCGTTTAGTATTCGGTTTGCGTCTAGCTCGTTCCAATGCTTTACTTTCGAAAGCTGAACGCACCGCGTGAAGCGTATATTTATGTATATGGAACGTTCTCCCATTTAAATTGTCTTTTTTTATGATATGAATGTGTTTATGATGTAAACAGAGTGGTATCGCTAATTGGACGGCGTCGTTATCACATTGTCGTCTGGCACTTCCTCGTGGGCGCTTATCGCTGCCTTATCGAAGTAAAGCGTTCACGATTGTGTCGGTTTATATTCACCCTCTCACTCGCCTCGGTATTTTTAATACACATGTATATGTTTAATAACAGCTATTGTAAGCGATTTTACTTTTTGACTAAGAGATGTTTAGGTATATGTATGTATATGTGAAATTAATACGTTTATTTCCTGTTGATAGAAATGCATCATATCTAACTTCTCAGAAAGATAAGTGTTTGCAATTCTGTTTTGGAACAGATTAGTGTGTCTAAAGTTAAAACAAAGGCCTTTGATAGAGTTTAGCGACAGTCTCTATTTAGGTCGGCTGCTTAACGTACTATTCGAAGCACGGAAACGCTTTTGAAAGTTCCCACATATCGCGTTAGTTCGCTCGGTTTTGCTCAACTTGTGAGTTTCGATATGCAAAACTCTGATGGCTTCGAGCGTTTTACGGTCACTTTGAAACCTTGAAAGTGGTTTTCACAATGAAACTTTATCTACTATGAAATTGACATACAATATAAAAAGGCAAACTGCGACATTTTAGCATTAAGTAATCTTCATAGCATGAGCTGTTTGTTGCGTGATTAATTTACTTCAATGGCCGCGTTGAATACACCCGAGGGTCGGGTCGTTACGTGCGAATTAACCGTCCTTTTTAAAGGATTAAAATTCTTGGAGCCGCATAAGCGTTCCGCATTGCGCGGTGAACTTGCAATAATTGCATTGCAGTGACTCACATGCAGCAGCAGCATGGGAGCTTATTGGCAACGGGTCGTTCACCTTGCGAGGGGTGGTGCGCGACTGACGCTTTGGGAATCGACTTCAACGCGCTGTTGTCGTCAGGTTACAAGATGTCAGTCAGACAGTCATTCAGTCAGCGTTTATTTATTTATTTATTGGATTACTAACGCAAGAATCAGCAAATACAATCATTAAAATACAGAATATCATATATGG
>DWDV01003372.1:0-10633 GCA_018245615.1 Mimoniades ocyalus | reverse complement strand
ATGCACTGTAGGGTATGTAATTCGTCTGTGCAACAGAGACGATCTTATTAATGGTGTACGTAATTTTGACCGCATACATTTGTTTCTACTCCACTTCACTAAAGCGTTTCTAGTAGACAGCCACCGAGGAATCGTCTCACCCTTCTAGTACCTAAACACATACTGTAGTCCCGGGCGTGAAACTTGAAAGTTGATGAATCCAGTGCAACTTTTTTAAATTTTACAGATGGTTATCTTAAGGAAATTATATATTAGGTGCATGGCATAGAAACAGAAATATGACTCACTTGACCATAATTGGCCATTGGTGTTTATAGACATCTGCAATTGACATCCGCATCGGAGGAATTAGTTAACAAAAATCGCATAACTACAATCTTCCTTCATTTGGTCACGTGAAATTTTTTTCAGTCCCTGGTCGTCGTCTTCAGGATATCAGTCCACGTTATTGTGGGATACTCGTGTATTTTCAGCACTTGTTCAATTAGTATGTATGTAAATCTTAGTACTGAAAACCAGTAGTACCTAATTTATATCTTCAACATAAGCGATCTGTATACTCCATTGTCAAACAGTGACAAGGGGTAGTGTATAATTTTTGATAAAAAATATTGAATAACTTTCAAACTTAAACTTTAATTAATTACGATAAAATTCCGACAATTATTGGACCACTAGTAGATTATTAATAAACGTTTGTTAGTTTATGTTAAGTTCACCGTAGCGAACTCTGTAATTCGTCTCAAATAAAAAGGGCTGCAGTCGAGACGTCTTAATTAATGCGGCGTCTAATTATATTCGTGAATATTTGTTTCCGGTTCAATTAATACAATGTAATGTATTTCTGATACCCTGCATTCTATATACGTACTTAGCGTACTTCTCTGCCTACCTCTTCGGGGATTACAGGCGTGATGTTACATTTTTTTACGTTCTTATTGAAAGTATTTCTCATTTCTTAGTTTCTCATTTCATTTCTCAAGTCGTTGGTGATCGTGTTGGTTGCAAGCACAACTGTCGATGGAGACGTCCTAGGTTCAAATCCCGAGTCTGGCACTATTGGCTATTTCAAACTTAGATTTTTTAATAGTGGCTCGGAGTCTGGATATATTATGCCCGGTGTATGGCAATATACTCACCAACTATTATGTAGTAGGACGTAAACGTAACTGGTGAAACACGGGAGTGTACTACACTCCTCTGCCTACCTCTCCCTCTGCCTTGGTTTTTTCTACCATTAGGTAGTACTACATTATATAATCACGTCAGGTCCCGTACGGGGATGGCAAAGAACATCAAATGCCCATATCTCTGTCCCTACAGACCTGTGTCCATATTCTACATTCATAATCTAACCTATGAAACATATATTTTATATAAAACAAGACCTATATTTTATATAAATTTCACACCACTCTGGTAGATTGCATTTTAAAATAAAAAGCGTATTCGATTGATGTTTTAGAGTGGAATGAGTAGATGTAAAATATGGAACAAGGGCAGATTTGTTGACGTACACCATCGCTGAGAAGCGGTTTTATTTGTGTTCAGCGGATATGAGTAAATATGAAAATAATCCTCTACTATAAGATATTGCTCATGCCACTTGACGTAAGCGTTGAAATTTTAATACAGTTAGGGCACATTCACATACTATGGCACTATTAATTTAAGTATAAACTAGTCCTCGTAACTTTTTACAAAAATTTAAATTACAATTTTGTGAATGTCGCACGTGTTCCGGATACGGTCTGAGTTTATCCTGCGTATTACCCAAATTTTTCCGCGAATTACCGAAATCTGTCCGCGTATTATGTGGCGGATTCGTACACACTCGGCAGTTGTCCTCACTCGCCTTGCGCTTGTATTTCGGGCACTGTTGTGCTAATTGCGTAGGAAATTACATGTACATTACGGTTTTAATATACATACATAGATAGCATCGATTATGAGACTTCGGTACAGGGAAAAAATGTTCTGTAGAGACCCTGGAAAGTTAATAAAAAATTTTTTTAACAAAACAAAAACCGACTTCATAAAGAAACAAATTAAAATGCACTAAAAAGTAATAAAATAATTCGTCAAATCAATCAAATTATTACTATAATATAATGTAGGTACAACTATTGTTATTTTTGTAGTCGGCGACCAGAAATCACGTCATATGAACACGTCTTTAATATTTGTAATATAAATAAAATTTAACAAAAAAATATTGGAAAAGTTTGGAAAAGAAAAATTATTTTTGTTTAAATCCACAAGCTTCATGTTACGTTACCTTGCTGGTAATCCCAGAAAAGGCAGACAGGCGAGTGTAGTATACACCCACGTTTCACCATTAAAGTTTACGTCCCATCAAGGAATAACTGGAGTTACATATTATATCTGTATTATTGCAAATACGACTAGCGTAGAGATTTAAACCTTGGCTATAAATTCGTACGTTGAATATACTCGTACATAGTAAATCGATAAATTACGCTTAACCCGCTCAAATATCAAGCATATCCCGACACACAAGTCACAAAGGCTAATTTTGGCTACGAAATTACGCACCAGCGACCGAAACAACGTCCTGTCAGTATTAAATAAAGCTCTTATCTTTATGTTTGGCTAAATCTGTATAACGGTTGCCAGCCAAACCAAAATATTACGTTTGACCTAAAAAAAACACCAAAAAAATAACCCTCAGGCTGGCACGCGTTTCAGCGTTTATCCTCAAACAATAACCTCTCATAAACTCCCTCTATTATTTACAATAGAAAAATAATCAAAGTGAAAGATTGTTTTCGGACGTCCGAATAGTTTTTGCAGGCGTGATTTCCCCGATAGATAACTCGTAATATTTCAACAAAGCGGACAGTGCAAATGAGTGACTGAGACGATTGATGGGGTGTCCGTCGTTATTTGAAAAAGCGGGACCCTATTTCTGCCGTTCCACTGGAGATATATATCATTGGAAACGTCAACAGAGTAGAAAATTAAAGTCAATAGGAGTCGGATGCCGTAATAAGGTTGGGAGGTTATGGAAAGCCTTTCTTCGACGCGCGAATTGGCTAATTTGTCAACAGCTAAATCTCTAACTGTCTAATCATTGTTTCTCATCGTATTCCGCTTTTTCTTCTTCTTGTGAACGTATATTAAACTTCATTTGAGGAAGACAAATGATTCCTTACTTTTTAATTAAGATGTCCCGAATTGTTTGTCAATTACGTTTATTAAATCGTTTCGGATCACTGTTTAATTATCATTAATGATTTATTGATGAACCGTTTTAGGACGCCAATAATAAAGCAAAATCAAAAGCCATAGCCAACTTTATACCATAAGCGCTTACAACATGAATATTAGCTGCATTTAAGAAATAACTTCGTATTAATTTTCTATTTACTATGAAAATAATGAAACCTACGTGATTATTACATTTTATGAAGTAATAGGTTAAATAAAATCATGTTTTTAACGTCTGGGACTATCCATAAATTACGTCACATGAATTTCATGATTTTTTTACCTCCCTCCCCCTACGTTCTTGTCAGACCTAGTCACACTTGTTAGATTCCCCCCCTAGTGTGACGTCACATATTTTGTAATTTTTACACCTAGAATATTGTTAAAATTGATCAGAATCCCCATAATATAGTTCCAATTAAATTATTTTTCCAAAAACTTAATACTACTTAGATATTTTATATTTTCAAATATGACGTCATGAAATTCAGGACCCTTCCGCCCCTTGTCACACAATGTCTCGATGACTTCTCTAGAAATAAAAACTTATTGTTGAAATACGAATAGATATGGCTTTATAATACGAGTATGTATAATAAAATCAGTTTTTTTTAATGAGCAACATGTAAAATCGAAACGATTGTGCAAAATTCCGCAATGACAAGTTTGAAACCGTGCATGCGGCTTGTGGTCGCGGCTTGCGGCTGCTCTCTGCGGTACCTACTAGCTTTGCGTTGGTATGATTTCTACGTAAGCTGTATTATTTACGTGCCATACAAATTATTTGTATGGCACGTAAATAATAGATAGTTGACACTATCTTATAATTTGTATAGTTGTTCGTGGTCGTGCAGACTGCCTCGTTGGTCGTGTTGGTTGCAAGGGCGACTGCCGATCGGGAGGTCCTGGATTCAAATCCTGGGTCGGGCACTATATGATTTTTCTAATTTAGATTTTCTAGTAGTGGCTCAGAGTTTGGATATGTGCCCGGTGTATGCCAATATACTAGGCACCTATTCCTTAGTGGGACGTAAATATAACTGGTGAAACGTGGGAGTGTTCTACACTAATTTATTATAAAACCTATAATAACAACAATATTTTCGATAGACATTAAAAAAGATTTCCTTCAATGTAACATAGTCCGTTCATAAAAGTAAAATCCAAGGTACGTATCTACAATCAACAGCACCATAGGATATCGCAGTACAATCGCGTGCATCATTGTTTTAAAAACATCAACCATAACATATTATTAATGGGCATCTGATAGTAATATCTCGCCGCGAACTGCGAATCTGCGATCTCAATAAAACGACCGGAGACATTTTATGTTGTGATAGTCGTTTCCCCCGGCGTTGGCTGTGCGCAGTTCATATTCATTTGCGGGAGATTGTCTGTGACAAAGTGTGTCTGGATGTCTGCGTCATTATGGCTTTGAACACTACTCAGTACACAGGGTGGTTATAGCTTCAAATACTATTGTACACGGGGTGACAACAAAAAAAAACATTCTATCAATTTATCTCGAGTAAAAAGGATTATATTGCAATGATTTCAATGCATGTAAGCAATTTGAACGCCTTTAGACAAATGTAATTGAACCGTAAAATACATCACTGAGTTTTTGCTGACCCTACTAATTATTTAAAAAGTATCATGCGTTGTAATATACGCATGTTTAAAGGGAAACCGTTGAATGAACTTTTTTGAATAGATTTGAATGAAATGAAATCGACTCACTTAGTTTTAAAAATGTATTTTTCTTTTTTCTTTTGCAGTTTATTGATGAAATGTTTTATCGAAATTAACCTACGGGGATGGGCCATTCAATAACGTTGACAGGGACCTTTTGTTGAACTATAAATATATACAAATGGCCCTTGGTTTTTTAATAAGAGGGTAGCCGAATATTAGGTAATATGAGCGAGTGCAAACCGATGTTACCCTCACAGTGCGCTCGGGTAGTTTTTTATGTTTCGATATGGGCCTAGAAGGCGGAAATAATATGGGTCTTATAATTTTAACACGGCCAATATATTTACAACCATTAATTAAGAATTATTATTTCATAATAATTTCTGATACTTTTGTAAAAAGTATGGTCCATATTTGTTTAAAAGAACATAAAGACATTTAGCCATAATAATTATTGAACTGTGTAAAAACATAGAACATTTTTTGTATGTTGTTACACTTTGAAGAAACTCATCATCTATTTAATGTTGAGGTTATTTTTGTTGACTTAATAATAATAATAATAATAATAATCTTTATTTCGGACTCGTTTTTTGTAACAATCCATAGTGTTAGTTTAACTCTTATAACTAATGTTATAAGATTTAAACTTATAACTAATCTTATAACTTAAGAAACGATGAAAGATGAGGCAATAAATAATCGTTATATATTGTGTAACCGTATAATCGTTATATATTGTGTAACCGTATAATCGTTATATATTGTGTAACCGTATAATCGTTGTTCGAACCAAGCAACTCATCGAAATCAACAATATTTTTGTCAATCTTGTATTCAAATCTCTAGATATCCAGAGACTACACTTTTTTTTGTCACTGATTGTTCTTTTACAAGTATACTTAATCAGAACATAAACTATTAACCGTCCGTTATTTTAAATAATGTTTATTTAAAAAATGTTGACTGACTCGTTGGTCGTGTTGGTTGCGAGCGCGAGTGCCGAACGAGTGGTCCTGGGATTAAATCCCGGGTTGGACACTATTGGATTTTTCTAACTTAGATTTTGTAATAGTGGCTAAGAGTCTGGATGTGTGCCCGGTTTATGCCAATAGACTTAGCACCTCTTCCATAGTGGGACGTATGTAAATGTAACTGGTGAAACGTGGCGGTATACTACACTCCTCTGCCTGCCTCTTTGGGTGTTACAAGCGTGATGTTCAGTTTATGTAAAACCTATTTCATAAGTCCATTAAACGATGTACGTTTTCATAACCCAACAATATTACTAAAAGCCGTCTTATAAACGAGCAACCGCATCCATGCTAATCCCAACATTCTTCACAATAATCCCGCGAATGCATCTCATGCACCCCATAATACAGTTAATATTAAAATATTGCATTTTTTTTTGCCACTGAGCCAAAACATTGGCTTTGCCCTGCCTCAAAGAATCACCCCCACAAAAATAATACAAGTATTTGTACTCACATTTTTTATCTCAGTATGTGAGGGTGAACGCTCATTTAAATACGCTGTAATATGCGAAACGTGTATTCGGTTGCAAAATATGGATAACAAGTAACCCTTGAATTTATTTTCATAGTCTTATATATCTCTGTCCTCTTAGACCTTATGCGGTGACATTGAAACGAGATCTAAAGTTTAATGGCGAACACAATCTACCTATGGTTAAATCAATCAACATTTTTATGAGGAGTTTTTTCTATGCTGCTTAAGACACAGAAGCAAATGTGTCGGTGACAGTCAGTAACTTGACTCACATGTTGAATTTTTATATACAATTCTAGCTTCAAGGGGTGAACGTCCCAAAAGACTAATACGACTTTGTTTCAGAACATATATAATTTTTTAGATTTAGGTATAGCTGAGCATTAGTAATAGAGAATGAAATTTATAGTATAGGTACTGTGGTTATAAATGGCGAAAGAGATCAATAAACGTATGATTATGTAACGACATGTTTTGTCCAGAAAATTAAGATCTAATACTTTGTATTTCTGTCGCTTTATTGACTCGATAGCTTTTATATTATTTTATGTACATTTAACGATCATAATCGACATTTCATTGTTTATTGAGAAACTTATGGGCGCGACCAATTATGTTATTAACGGAAAAGATGGCCACGATATATAAAGACACGATTGATTTTGTCGATTTACTTGTACTAAAATACTTATATTTAGGGATTATCTAGTATACAAAATCATAAGAATTTGTCAATAGCAGATATGATATTAAGGAATATGTAGGTAACATGTTGTAGGTTTTGGTGTAACCTAATTTTGCATAGCTAATTACTCCCATATTTATTTATTATTTCTTCATCGACGGTATCAAAACGAGAACTTAATGCCACATGACATTTTCTACCATACCACTCAGGTACCTAATGATTAAAATTTTAAGGTAGGCACTTCATACATTTAATTAAAAGGAAACGAAATATTGTATATCTATAGTTACATGAAATATTATATTATTATATACACAAATACATAATCATATATGTATAAATTATATGTCACCGTAAGGTACGGTACTGTTAATAATTTTAATGGCTTAGAAAAAACTTTCAAGCATTAACTCAACTAGAATCTCTGTTAAACTTTATTATACATAGACATAGTAGGTAAACAGATAAAATATACATTGACTTTTATCATCTTCATCATCATGATTATCATCATCGGAAGCTGCAGCCTATTGCTGTCCACTGCTGGACACAGGCCTTCCCTTAGGTCCAATGACCCATAACCCCTACGCTGGGCATATGGGTTGGGATCGTCAGATGCTCATGATTCAGCTTAATCATCGGCCTCTTAAGGTGTTTTATACCAATGTTCTAATTGCAACGTAATTTTCAGTTCTCAAAGCTCCAGCGAGGAAACTACATATTATGGCGCAGGATGGAAAACGGTCGAGAAAGATTTTCAAAAAAAGAATAATTTTAGATTAACCTGATAATTCTGGTCAAAACAAGAGGTATCTGCATGAGATGTATAGACAGTATTATTCAAAGTAATGTTGGGCGTGCAGAAAACGAAAGAGAATATTCCAAACAAAACTGGTTTTTATATCTGAGCCATTTCACTTTACATTATAACAATAAGAGGTATAATTAGGTCAATAAAATCATACCGCGAAAATGTTTTACGACTATCGCCATTTACGTTAGTATTATCAGCAATCAATATAGGTACATAATGTTATAGTTTGCTACAACTTTCAAACTTCTTGCTGTCCCAGCTCTCGATAAAGGGCGCGTACGTATGACTCATTATTCATATCGGGGGGCGTCAGTAAAGATATTGTGGAAAGGGCATTAAGATTGCCGACTGCAATACATTCTACCCTCCTCTTGTTTTGACGCGATAGAAGCGCTCTAGACTTTCATAAACCAAGGTACATTTACGCCTACAAAAGGATATGCCATTTGAAATTCGGCTTCATAGCTTGGTTTTAGAGTTCTACGAGTAATTATTGGTGTACATAGCTATGTTTGTGCAGTATAGCCGTAATAAATGTTGCGTATCGATGCGTGTGAAGATAAGTAATGAAGAATGTAGGTATTGGTTGCGTTCGGAATGACAATGTACGGAGACAAATTTGGAAAATTATGCTTGTTTTCGCTGGTTGTAAAATTCAGGCCATGTTTGTTAAATACTTACGAGCGCCTACATGTCGGTAACGAAATTTGGATTTTATTTTTCACTGTAGATATAATAAAATTCGCTATGGAACCTGTGCAATGTGGTATTGATATCTAAGTCATGTCTAGTTATTTTAAATACCTAGTAAATTTTTGTAATTATAATGAAATACTTTAATAATTATTATTGACTGCCTCATTGATCCAGTGGTTCCAATCGCGACTGCTACCGAAATGTCCTGGGTTATGCACCCAGGTCATACATATATTGTGTATTTCTTTCAAATTTTTAGCAGTAGCTCGGAATCTAGCTTTTTGCCCGGCGTATGGCAATAGGTCCACAATCTACTCTGTGATGTGAGTTATAACGTAATTTATGATAGGTATGTGGAGTGCACCTACTATACTCCTATAAATACCTCCGGGGAACAACCTTTATGAGTCAAACTTGACGTATTACATTAGTCCCAGAAATTCATGGCGAATGTCCATTTAATGTCAAAAAGATAGAGTTGCAGTCCATTATTGAATACTATGTTGGTACACTTGTAATTTCAGTATTAATTCCTAAGTGTATAGTTTGTAAATATAAATAATTCATATAAAAACACGTGGGATCTGTAAGGGCAATGATATTTGGCAAACGGTGACATCTGTCTATCCCGTAAGGGACTTGGCGTGACAATAATAATACATATGTATGATGATAAAAATCGTTAAGTATTTTCTATGCTTAATCTTCTATATCAATCTCAGTACCGAAACCAGCGAGCGTGTGTAAAGAGACTGATGAACGCAGAAGTAGGGATAGAAGTATGTATATATAGCAATCGGTACATGCTGCTTACCTCATAAGGGACCTGGCGTGATAATATAATAATAGAGATTCAGTTTCAGACATTACACTACCGACCACAAAAACAAACAAACATTCCATCCTCATATCTAGAAACCCCCAAATGTATGGAGATCTGATTTATTTGTCACAGGCATCAATGCAATGCATCTCAACAAACTTGTTGTATTATGCAGAGGCTCTCGGGGAGGGACCCCTGCTATTATTTTATTTGTGTTTTTCGTATCTCACGTTAGAGAAACTGTTCCTACGGTGTTTTCATTCCATTACCTGTCTGACAGACGCCATAAATATATTAATGTGATAGTCGTATGTTATCTCTGTGCGCTTTTAATAGAAAAGAATGGTCCTTCGTTTATTTTACTTTCTCTATATACATGGACGGAAAAAGGTACATAATTGCCAATTACTTTGGTACGATAGACATTCCGGTATTTAGACTGTAACCATTAAGGAGACACAGACATGAAGAAAACGAAAATGTATATTGTTTCAGTTAACGTTGTGACTCTGTGCGTACATAATAATAATTGTGTACGGTCAGAATGATGTGTTTTGTAAAACAGTTGAAATGAGTTAGTGAAAGTCAATGATGAAATTACAAAACGTAAAAGTTACATTTTTATGTCATTGAAAACGATTATGACGACGTTTTAACGATATCATTGATGGACGTTATTTTATTGCTCAATTTAAATTTAGAAATAAATCTTGTATGTACAAAAGGCGACGGTAATTTAATTTAAATTGAAGTTATTTAAAGGTCGTAAATTAGAAATTTAAAATTTGACCACTGACCCATCCCGCGTCATCCGTCCGTGATTGGAGCAGACGTTGACTAATCAAATTAGACCGACGATTGTCGATTATGCTTTTTCAACATCGAGTGATGTGTCCACGATAACGATAAAAATCAAATAAACGAATAATACCTTGAAATACCTTTACATTATTCTTGCAATTAAAATATTACAGTTTTGGGACTAAGTTTTATAAATAGATAAAAAGTGAATCAGAATACAAACAATAATAAGAGTATGTAACATGATTGATGCCAAATATACTATCACTTAACTAGACTGCCTCGTTGGTCGTGTTGGTTGCAAGTGCGACTGCCGAACGGGAAGTCCTGGGTTCGATACCCGGGTCGGATACTACTAAATTTTCTAATT
>DWDV01003371.1:0-10635 GCA_018245615.1 Mimoniades ocyalus | reverse complement strand
TGAAAACCAGCGCTGCTCGGAACTAATGTCCCGGCCAGCACGAGCTGAGCCGCCTCCTCTTGTCTTTATTATTATAAGAAAATGTATGTTATTAACAATGTAATAAGACAATAAACTGATTTATTATTATTATTATTGTTATTGTCGTTATGTATTATTATTTTGTTTAGAAATGGAATGAAAAAATAAAAATGGCATTTTCAATAATAACTTCTTTGTAACAAAGTAACACGATGGTAAGTGTTACTGTAACACGAGTGTGTTACTGTGCCTTTAAATAGATATACAGATAAGGTGGCGCCTCGGTCCGACCGCTCCCGAAGGCAACGTGTGACGAGCGCATCCTAGCATTCCCAATTGAATATGGGCTGTAACTATAGGGCAATTGTGGACTCACTTTCATGGGCAGAAAAGCACAAAAGGAATAGCAGGACAACCATAAATTCATGTTTTTAAAAGTTGTAACGCCATGCTTAATACTTTTTCATCTAATATTCAATTGACTCCGTCAAGAATCGTTTTATCGCAAGATAGTTCAGTTTTGAGCAAATTCAATACTGCAGATAGGTCAAACATTTGTTCGGTGCGATTACCCATCGTGACAATAAAAATGCATTCATAAGGGAATATGTTAGTGACGTTGAAACTTGTTTCATTGGATGACACTGTGGCGTAGGGTAGTGTGCTGCGTGTTCAACCTACTTGTGCATATATATGGTGCGTCATTTATAAATGTGAACAACTTATTTTACAAACATAATTTCGCAAGCTATGGGTATGCAGCAGGGTAGGCAGATATAATGTTTACATAAGAACGGCTGACTGAAAATCTAAGTTTAATGTGATTACATATGTATGCAGCTATTGAATAAATAAAAAATGAAGGTTACAGCGCCCCATTTGAATCTCTTAGCCTAACTGCGTAGACACTTCAGATATTTCAATAGCGCTTCCGGATAGCAGTGGAAGTAGTCACGATAGGAGGTAGAACTTTTTAGTACAGAATTTCATTACGGATGTTGTCATATATAAATACGAAATATCACTGAAGTTGATTTGGACTTAACATTTTTTTTATTACAAACCAATAAAAGGTTGACATGAAATACGTACAATAAAGGCTAATAAGGTTTTCATAGAAGGGACCGTCAGCCATCATCGAATAAATAACATTCGTATCAAACCGAGTATTATTGAAGAATGTAATAAGATGAAATAGGCATATAAATATGCTCCAGGGCTGGCCGCGCCCTCGTGACCGCTGCGGGGACCAGTGCATCGGAGCGACACGTGTCTCAGGCGCGGCTAGTTTCGGCTTCATTATTTCTTATTTACTTATAGCCAGCGAGCCTGCATCATTATCAAATCCCGTTGAACTGTCAACGAAGGGAATAAATGCATGTATCCAATAATAGATACGGGTGTATTTTACTTAACAAAGTTTGTACGGTAAGCCCACAGCACAGGAACTACGAACAAGTTAAAATCGCCTCTCGACATGACCATCTCTTCTTGTTTACTCATTCTTGGGTCAAAATTAGTACTATAATTAAGTGACAAAAGGTTCTACGCAGGTCGTCAGTCCATTTAGAGGCAGATCGGGTTAGTCTGGGTCGGTGCACGTCGCTATTCGGAAACCCTGTCTCGATGACTACGAGGTCTACGGGCTGTGCAGTCTGCTCATTGACACTTATGTCTGATTATTTGAAGAGTAATGCTGGTTACTTTGTTTGAGAACACAAAGTAACCAGCGTTAAGAAGGAATTCTAAGTTCATCTTTTTAAAATATATCGCGTTGGGAACTTCACGTTGATACTTACTGCTAACAGTTGGCGATCGCCCGCGCTGAGGAAGCGGCCGTGTGAAGTGGCGCTGAGTGGAGGAAGGCTACGAGTACGTCCAGCAGTCAACTTCCAATTGCTGATCAATGTATGGAATTTCTTGATTTTTGTTCGAAAATAAAATTCGAAAATAATTCAAATTTTTTATTCTAAAATAAAAAAAAAGTGTATCACTATACACTCGCACGCACGATCCTCACACGCTGTAGACAACATTATGGTGAGCTCTGAGGAGGGCAGGTCTCTTCACGATGTTTTCCGTCAACGTTATCTAGTAGGTATTTTCGTTTACTTTATATTCAATACATATATACTCGTACATACATAATCAGAAAGTATAAGTATCTAATTACACACAGTATAAATGAAAACCGTTACAAAACTTTGAAATTATAAAGGAATTTTTAAAAAAAAAACGAAAAATAGCTTGTATTCACCTGATCGTCGCAAAATGTAAAATATAGTAACGTTTCAGTTCGGTTTCAAAGCTATACACCGCGAATATCAGGTAAGTACTCGTATCAAACGTACCCATAAGGATGTACGAGTACCTACTTATATCCGCCAGATTAAATTAAACCTGCAAGTGTACTGAAGAATGTTATCGAGGCTTATGAATATTCAAATCAGGTAATCGTGTCTGGTAAATAGGATTAATTTGTGTCAGCTTCCCGACGTAACCGACGCTATTTACTCGACGGCTGAAGTAATATTATATTTCGGGTTGGGAGGAGACCGAAGTGCCTCCTTGTTTCGTCTTAGCTTATTAAAATATTAGGGAAGTAAGGCCGAGACTTTTACCTGTTTATCACAAATAGATACTACGATTATAACATGTAAAAGTAGTTGTGCGGTTAAGGTTATTTCCAAGTACATCATTCAAAGATATTACTAAATATAGATTCTCGTGTTCGTTTCTTTGCCCTTTCATCTCGTCTGATCATTTCTTTTTCCACTTTACTCCGTTATCGATGATGGGTTTCATAACGTTTAGAAAATGGGAAATACACGTCTTAAGTCAAATTTCAGTTCCATGCCCGAGGAAACCTCTGCTGCTCAAGGGCCGGTCCTAACTGTAAAAGTGACTGCCGTCGCCGCACCGCGAAACCGGCTGCGGACGTGTTCTTCCTACGTGCCATGTAACTAATCTTGCCACTGATTTTATCTTACGCTGTTGAGGTATTATTTTACTTTCTTGGTTTACCTGATAAAGTATCGTAAAAACTTTTTGAAGTAATGTGCACCAACAAGTCGCATTTCTTTGTATTTTGTCCCGTGACGCGCGTGTACTGCGCACTGCGAACTCGCAAGGGCAAGTTAATTGCTTAAGTGGTTACAAGCATGACCGCTGATGGAGAGGTCCTAGATTCGATCCCCGTGTCTGGCACTGTTAGATTTTTGTAACTTGAAATTTCTAGTAGTAGTACTAGTCTAGTGGTAGTAGTCGTTCGAAATCTAGATATGTGATCGGTGAATGGCAATAGGCTCACCACCTATTCCATAGTGGAACGTAAACGTAACTGGTGGAACGTACGAGTGTACTACACAGTCCTAGCTCTTTGAGGATTGCAGGCGTGATATGATGTTACGTTTATTTTCGGAATCTTGAGCCTAAATCAAACCTATGCTACCGTAGAATAATTTTATTATAGTACAAGGATGTTACAATATTATTAATGATTAATTGAATTTACCTATAAGTGTAGTTCTATCATAATTATACCATGAACTTTGTCCGGAAAGATTAGCAAGTTTACTTACAAATATCTCACACACTTATTTTCAAAAAAATTTTTTTTTAAATAAACTGGCTCTCTTCTTAACTAATTAACAGACAGCTGATACTAGGTTTAGAAGCATAATAGTTTGCGGAAGGGTTCTTTGTATAAAGTAAGTCGGTATTAAAAGAGACGTGAGGAAGTACCTACATACTACATGGAGACGTCTATTTGTACGAAAGCTGTGATTTTTGAAATTAGAAACATAACGTTTATTAAAAAAATCGTCCTTCGAGAGAGTCTAATAGGACACGGATCTTTGTATGAATGAGGATTACTATTATGATTATTGACATGTGTTCACGCTACGTCTCATAAGTGAACTGTTGTCGTCATCCACCTATGAACTTCGTTGTTTTAAACTTATAATATAAGTTTATTCTTGAAAATCAATCGCCTTGAGAGTAAAATAAGGAAAATTGCATACAGTAAATCATATTTTTAATTAGAAATATGTATAAATATTGGAAAGTTAGCTTGTGCTTGGAAATAAAACATTATTGAATAAAAATGCAAGTAATAATATGCGCGGTTAAAATCAAATCTTTATTAAGGAATTATATAAAGAAACCTTAATTAACGTTCATGTAAAGTCTTTAGCATCAAAAGAACAATTGAACAAGTAACACAATAAAAAAGTATTAAGACGAATCGTACACAAAAGAACATTAAAAATTGGGGGATTAGGCGGGAATAAAACTTCCCTGTGCAAGTATAACAGATCCGGCAAAAACCATAAACTTTCTCAAACTTTTAGAGGAAAACATTCGAAATCGGTACAAAGGCGACTTCATAAAAACGCCTCAACTCCATTTTGTGTACTGTAATCATCCCCCATTCCCAATTCAGAAACTTTTTTCATCTTTGTTCACATCTGTTTGGACGCTTCGTCGTCTTTCGATTTGAATTACTCTTAAGTCTGCAAAATATTAACCGTGGGCTTCCTTCTTTATTATTACTGCGCGGTTTAAAGATCACATTCAACATTACGAATTAAATTTAAGTACGTAAATTGAAACTGTAATTGTAAGGAATTGTGTGTGTGAAAAGTTGTGGACCAAATTAACTGTGGTATTAGCTAGAAACGAACCGTCTAATCTCGTATCAATTACTTAAACACGACAAAATAGATATTTTTTTTTACCTATTAGAAATTCAGTATTATTTATTATTTATTTTAATTTTAATCTATATATTATTAAAGTCAGTAGACTTTAATAATTTAGTATAGGTACTAAAGGATAATAAAACATAAAAGCGTGGAAGGTTAACATCTCTTGACGTACCCGGCCGGTGCACCCGAGTGTCCAAAGTTCTGGCTGTCCGACGCGGAGTACCTACTGGTTTAATCCGGTATGCATCGCACGCGCTGTTCCGTAATCTGTGAACGGTCGTGTGCCGTCTTCCTTTAATACGAATACACGTTCCAATCGTGAAAGGACAACATTTTAAAATTGATTGCTACAATTTTAAATTGTCAAACCATGTGCAGCACAATATCCACTTCCCATAATTTTATGTGATCAATTCCTTAGGTAATTTTACATGTTTGGTTTCACTGCATCTGGCATGTGTGACAGGAAAAATGTTTTCCTTATTCATTTTCATTACTACAAGATAAATTGTATCACCTTGAAATACTTGAGGCGATCGTACATAACAAAGTTAACTCAAGTTACAAAGTCGGAATAACCTTTGTACAGTAATTCGATTCGCAAACATTTAGGGCGTGCATCAAGACAGGAGGTCGTAAAACCCGCTATAAAATCTACTATAGCTTCATCCAGTTTACAGGTTCCGTACCCAAAACGAATACATATATACATATATATAAGGAGCGCTCCACGAATCTCAATTTCCGTCGAAGCAGCTTCGACAGGTAGAAAGGTTATATTTTTTTTACGTTAGATAAAGAGAATTATTTATGTAATTTAATATGTCGCAGTTGATAGTCGCAGACAACATAATTAATTATTGTGATGAAGAGCTTACGGCTAGTGGTGGTCACACAGCACGCAGTATGGGACGTAGGTGGAAGAAGCAATAGCGACCATTATTAATTTAAATCATTATTGTTAGTGAATAGAATGAAGCATGGTGGTAGGCTGATACCGCGTGCTTGCCTACTTGCAGGCCTAGTCGCGTTCCTCTTCCTTGGAGGTCGAATCGTCATCTTCATTAGCCTGTAGCAGTAAGGCTTAGTATAACTTCCGTTACGGAGCGCCATCGCGTCTTGTCTTGCTACATTTAGATTCTGTCAGCAGTCCTTTGCAGATCGTCATGTCACTTAGTAAGAGAGCGTGGGCCACGTTCACAAGGCCTGCACCTCGATCATGTACGTAATATTTGCAGAAGTGTTCACATTGGCGCCGCGCACGCCTGCACCGCTATTAGATCAAGCACCGCACTGTCGTTCCTGTACTTCCTGCCGATAATATATGAACCTGCATCCTATATGCAGCCATCCTTCCACATGTCAAGCTCGGTGTAATTAAACATTCCTGACTTTATGCCGTTATTATTGATATTACATGTATGTATTAGCATGGAGTTATGCACTCTTAATATTGTTACATTATAACTGTTATTATTTTGCGTGTGAAATTGAATTAAATTCTTTTTGTGTTAGCAATATATACACGTATCCATGCAGTTCGATCACGTTTGATCACTTTTATTTGAGTGTATTGATAATATTTGTTTCTAAGTCGTCATTTTTGATGCTGTGTACATTTTGCGTTTACATTTATACAAAAACATAGTGCGCTTACGGTATGTAGGTACTTACACGGCGCGGCGGCGGCGGCGGCGCCGAATGTATTATTCTGGTTCGCGAGTACGAGTATATCTGCGCCGTTGGCTTGCGGCTCACGTCGCGGACACTCGCGGCGCTGCTCGACCAATCGCCGACAATGTTGGAGACGGGAATACATTAACCTGCACCCGATATTAAACATTGAACACTCCGCTTCCATTCCACGGAATTAAAAGTGTTTCTGCTTTATCACTCTCCCGTACATATCCATCTTTATACTCGAGGCTGTTTGTTACCAAATATACATATATCTAATTAAACAATCGCCCAAATGTATTAGTTCTCTTTCGTTAAATATAACAAATACTGTTTTGAGGCCATTCGACTAGATTGATCAGGATTACATTTTGGATGCAAAAGTACCATTCTATATACTTTGTACCTATTACCAGCAATGACATTTTCTTAGTTCGGTATAAACGGTGACGTAGACAGACACTTACATTACGGGTTCTTTTAACCATGTCTCTAACTCCAATCGACTAATTTGTCAACGTGAGCATGGCTTGTGAGTGGCATGTATAGTTACGAAACTTGCAATTTTCGTATTCAGACTGACTAGAATTAAAATTGTCATTTCTAGGTAAATCGTGTAAGGTAAATTGGATAAGAGCGACTTAATAAAACATTTTGTTTCAATATCCATACGTAGATCGTGCAGCCGCTGAGTACAGCTACTGTAGATTACATGGGAGTTCTGTACTGTTAATGAAAGGGGCGAACTGGTGTCAGTATTTTTTACTTTCAACCGATGACTTCGCTTAATGGTATGAAAAACTTTTTTAAAACTTCCGGAGTACTTTTCCGGTCAGGTTTTTATGTAGAGTCGAGAGAAATAATGTCTGCTTTCTATTTTGATTAAAATATGTACATTTAAAATGTATGGCTAGTAGAAACAAATGTGAAGAGAATTTAGTTTCGAATGGTAATATTTTAGATTGCATATTTCAACACTCTTATGTGTAGATAGGTATTTTCGTCTAACTTTATCTAAGTATCATTATAATAAAGGAATGGGATCAAATTAAGTACGGATAAAGCGTGTTTGGTTTTTTTACCTATAACAAGCTAACCCGGCGAACTTCGAACCGCCTAATGACTTAACAAAACACTAAACACGCACGTTGTTTATATTGTATTTATTTTAGGCACATGGACTCAATTGGAGCATGAAAAAGATTGAAATTGAAACAACGCCATCTATTGAATAGTCACTCAACATAAATAGAAAAGATTGTATGAGGTAAATTTTGTATTGCACGTCGCCATCTGTTGAAAACTTATAGATCTTAGACGTGCATCCCTTTATCTATAAAAATCCCTTTATGTATAAAACACCTTAAACTCGCAGTAAAAAAAAACCGAGATGAAAACTATCCTATCTTTCAAATTGGATCTAACGGCATACATTGTGCAAAATTTAATTAAAATCGGTTAAGTAATTTAGGAGTTCATCGCGGACAAACAACGTGACAATTTTTACACGTAAATATTAAAATAACGTATTATATAACGTGCTGCTCAGCACTCGCTCAGCGCTCGCCACTTTGTCGTCTACAATGCAGTAGTAGCTCTTCGCTGCCCTCAGTACAACGCTTCGTCGTGCCCTCGCGCCGTGCTTCGCGCGCTGTTCACCGAAATTCCTCAAAATAAAAACCAAATAAGAATCCGATTAAAATTTGCAATCGATTTTACAAGCAAGGATTTCTCGTACAACGTCAAAACGTACATTATACTCGTATGCTATGAGGATATTTGTGTGAATGTATAACGCAGCAATATGGGTCATCTATTTTTTCATGACACAGACCGCTGCGCACGGGTACCTCCTAACCAGACCTGCTAATTGACAATGTAAAGGTCCGACAGGCGGCAATATTAACCGGGGATATTTTCAGTGATTTCTCCGTACTGTTGATAATATTGGGACATAGGTAATTATTGGGACAGGTAATACACGACAAGCCTTTTATAACATATACCTGCTTTCATTTTTATGCGTTTATATTTTCAGAGCATATATGATTACATGAAATTATATATTGCATCTATCTTACTGGTAAATCTAATGTAGACCTATATAAACTCACAGTTCCTAATCAAAGACTCGAAAAACCAAAAACTGCCTCGTTGGTCGTGTTGGTTGCAAGTGCGACTGCCGAACGGGAGGTTCGATCCCGGGTCGGGCACTACTAAATTTTCTAGTAGTGGCTCGGGGTCCAGATATGTGCCCGGTATATGGCAATAGGCTCACCACCTATTCCATCATGGGACTTAAAAGTAACTGGTGAAACGTGGGCATGTTCTATATTCATCTGCCTACCTCGTCGGGGATTACAGGCGTGATGTTATTTTTTTTTCCTAATCAAAGACTACTCACATATTTCACTATGTTTATTCTTAGTACATTTCTTGATGGTAATCGTCATCAGTTTGTTTACTCCACTGCTGGAAATAGGCCTCCCCTTCGGGGTTTTAGCACAAGATTCACCCGCTCGGCACCCGGGTTGGGAATCGCAGATCACAATTTCTTGCACCGCCTAGGCTGCATGTTGTCTTCATAGTTACCTATGTATTTTAAATTAGCAACTATGTTCACTGTTGTTAGCGACAATGATTTTAGTACATTGAAGTAATTTATGAAACGAGTTTATTGAGAAATCGATAGTTACTGGCTCATCTACTTGACGTAGTGTAAACCAGTTTGGTTCGTGTCTCGGTATATCATTGAAATACGGCATCTTTATTCACAATGTTCAAATACTGCTTTCGGAGTCGCTCAACAATAGCGTTGTGATTTCGGACTTATTTTTAGTCATCTTGTTCAAGATTGACGTTATCACATGCTGAGTCCAGTACAATGGGCCACTTTAATTAAAAAGGCCCACTAAGTCCACAGAAAACCAAGATCAAGCATTTTAATTAATACGGTTCTTATCGCCCTCGTTTCAATTAATTTACGGGCAGTTTTTTTTTTGTTTTTGAGAAGACTGAAATAAAATAATACGTTTTATTACTTTCAATTATATTGAGTTGTTATTAGGTAAATGTCATCATGTTACGCTGCACGTATGGAACCAACGTTTTAGAGAACGGCGCCATAGCATGTTTATATTATACAAATGAACAATCTTTGTTAAGTTACAATCCTTTATAATTCTTACAACTAGGCTTAGATCTGCTTTTGCTTTCGCAGAGTGGAGAACGCGCCCTGCATACCCAAGTTGATCCGCATTATGTTACAAACGCGGTATAAGCATATGATGCTCTACTGGACGAGTCTACGCCAACCTCACCTATCGGAGCAGCCCGCTTTATAACAGGAGAGGCTCTGCGCCAGCTTGCCTCAGCGCAACTACACGCCCTGACTGCCGACGGTCGCCAACATCATGCCTGTAATTCCCGAAGAGGCAGGCAGACAAATATGTACAGTACACTTATACCTTTCACTAGTTACGTTAACATCGCACTATGCAATTGGTGATGAGCCTATTGCCACACACCGGGCACATTTTCAGACTCCGACTACTAGAAAATCTAAATTAGAAGAATCCAGTAGTGCCCGACCCGGGATTTGAACCCAGAACCTCCGATCGGCAGTTGCGCTTGCAACCAACACGACTAACAAAGCAGTCCATTATATTTGAATTGAGATATGTAAATAGACTTCACCTTCTTTTAATTCTCGAGCGACATGGCGAGAAATTTTGTTCCTGTCATAGAAGAGTTACTTTTTTTAACGTCGGCTGGGAAAGTTATTAGAATAAGGGAATGAAGAATATCAGTAAAGTTTTATTAAAAAGTAAGTTTGGAACTTGAATTAACATGAAATGAGACATTGTTAAATATACGTTACAATGTGTTTATTTTTTAGTACGGACCTCTACGAGTCTACCAACTTGTCGCCCGGAGTTACGTACGCGTGTGGCAGTGGCATAAGCAATGGGAACCCGTTATCCAGAACCGAACAGATTTAAACGATTTTTGTTTTATCATATATTTATATTCGCTTTATTTTCAAATCAATGACTACCTCGTTGACCTTGTTGGTGGCAAGCGCGACTACCGATGGAGATGTGTTGGGTTCAAATCCCGGTTCTGAGCTCTATTTTTAAAACAAACTACCAAACAACGCGATAAATTTGTCAGTTTGTAAATTCAAGAAATTTGTTAAGCTTCGATTATGTCAAAAAGCCTATTA
>DWDV01003370.1:0-10637 GCA_018245615.1 Mimoniades ocyalus | reverse complement strand
ACGTGGGAGTGTATTGCATTTTTTTGCCTACCTCTTCCGGGATCACAAGCGTGATGTTACGTTGAAATTAAATTATAGTTCTAATGAAACCAATTTCGCCAACCTGTGTACGGTTCCCTAACATAATGCACACGGACGTGATACCCGGGTGGGTAGGAGCTGATGCTGGAAGCAATGTCTTGATCCGTGTGATGCAAGGTGACTGAGATCCCAGAAGATTGGCTCGCGCGGTTCACTTGAACTGTTGGAGAGAGAGTGTAACAGCGGCCAGAAATCAAGCCGAGAGTAGAGGTTAAGTTCAAATCTGCAAGGAGATTATCTGGTATTAATATTATGATATCAACTGTATGTAGTTCAAATGGTATTTTCAATTAATGAAAACTTATGTGATACGTGTATGTTAATGTGATGTGTGAATTAATGTCCCAAAAATAATGTACTTTTTTATAAATTACATGCAGCACGTTAGAAGTGTTATTATTATAAAATAAATACACTCGTATTTACTAACATAACTCAGATGATCTAATCCAAATGATGATGATGATTTAATTAGTTCTACAATATAATTTAAATATAATATTCGATTTTTCTGCTGGAGAGGCCTATGTCCCGCAGTGGATGGAAATGGGCTGATGATGATTGGATTTTTATAATTTCTTGTTAAAATGTTTAGTAATGGGTCGGAGTCTGGACATGTGTCCGGTGTACTGCATTACGCTCATCACCTTACCATCGTGGGACGTAAACGTAACTGATGAAACTTACGAGTGTACAACACTCATCTGCCTACCTCTTCGGGGACTACAAGCATGATGCTGCGGATTTTTTTTTGTAATATAGTAAAACGTAACATCACGCCTGTAACTCCTGAAGAGGCAGCCAGAAGAGTGTATTACACTCCAACGTTTCACCACTTACGTTTAGTTAAAAGGTACACACATAGCGATATTAACCATGAGTTTATAGCGTCTCAAACCAATGCCATATGATAATGGTAACTAAAAACTAAGGTTAAGCCGACCTTAATACTGAACTCACTCTCAGAAAGTCCGTTTAAAGTATACTGCAAGAAGTATTCCCGGTCATTATATGTAATTTCATCCCATAACTTGTCCAGCGATGTTCCGGAGAAATTGAAGTTAACCCAAGTGTGGACGAACCGTGGATGCGTATAAAGACCGTATTCCTTAAAAGATAAATGAAAATTTTGTGATAAAGGCTTATGGTGGATGATTTGCTTCAGTAAAACCACAACTCATCTATGGCTTACTAATGAATATAAACGTTTCCTAGAAATAGAAGAAATCTTGTTTAACTATGCCGAAAGCTAGTGGAAAGGTGGAAACTATTAGTGTAATGGAACTTAAATGGTCTAAATTAACTGTCTCATACCTACATATACCCAGTTTAATACGGAAACTACATAGTTTCTGTGTTAAACTGGGTAAAATCTTATTATTGAATTGGACGATCATGGAAAGCCTGCGCGTACCATATCAATATCTGTATTGGTATAGTACAAAATGGTCAGTCCCTAATCTGTAAGAATTGTGACCACCAATATCTGTGTCGACTCATTTAATAAGGATTGGAGCAGAATGTGGTTTTTTCTCCAATAATCCCCTCCAACTTAACTTCATGCAATCTGTTAAATATCGTAAATGTCTATCAAGTAATATATAACTTTAACCTTATGCTCAGTGACATGATGTATCATCAGTGTCAGTACATGATCTGGCATGTGTAATAAGCTACTATGTTATACAAATTATAATATTAATTATATTATTACAATATTATGTTATACAAATGTATAGTAAAATTGTTCTATTACTTGCATTTACTTACAATCAACTTGTTGATCTTGTACGGCGGCTCACGGCAGAACGTCACGCTCGGGTAGGCAATGGTTTTATTGAAGTCAAAATGCGTGTAAGTCGTTACCGGTGTGCTGATCAGTTTGCGGACACATACCGTTATCTGATAATGTTAATTGGAAGCGAAACATATATACAATACAATGTATGAACTGTTTATTCGTACACAAGTGCAAAATGTTTAGGGAAGATTCATTCATTGTCAAGCATTGTATGGAGTTAGAAAATATAAATGTACTAGAAATATAAAAATAAAAAAATACTAGAAACATTCGAAGTGTCTCAACAATAATTAAGAATATTAAATTAAAAAAATATGTTATTAAGAAATGAAATAAAACTAAAAATATTAAATCAAAGCTTTCAAATAATGTCATTAATAAACAATTGAATTACTATAAACACCGACTCAATTGAAAAGCTGCGGGCAATGGCGGTCATTGTGGGAGGCATATGTCCAACAACGGACTATACTAAAACAGATAGGCTAAAGTACGATTGTAATAATTGTACGATTGAAAAATTTGTAAATAAAGATTACAAACAAGCTGCAGCATAAGCTGAAATACAAGTTTATGTAAATCAAATATAAACTATGAATTCACCTATAAACAACGCTAATGGGATATTGTTAGTGTTTTTCCGTTATTTAAGTCAGGTGAAAAAAATAATATTCGTAACAAATGCAATAACTTTACACAGGCCATATAGATACGAACAGGCCATATAATATTTTTCTTTATTTCAAACATTAATTACTTTCAAAATGTCGATCGATAAGAACATTTTCACTCTCACCCACCTGCTGTATTACCAAGATCGTGCAAATGGTCACAAGTAAAGTCTTCAACAGGCTCACTCCTTTCAAGCAGTGTCCACAGTGTTGTTGTGCTGTTTTCCATTTGTCCATAACCTTGAAGAAATTTATTTTACACTAATACTTGGTGTATTGTGATAGAACAAATTAATCAATATGTCTCTGCAGATCATTAAATCTATGAAAACCTCCAATGTCTCTCATTTTAATCAATTACAGAATATACATATTACCATCTTAAGTAGAAACCAATTGTCATGAGAGTACGTCTTCAAAAGCTAAAAGAACGGATATACCTACTTGCTCTTTGCATAAAATATACACACGCAAGATTATTGACCGGGGATTTTGGAAAACGCTTATTTATAGCTTTATTTTGTGAATTCCAAAAATAAAGTCACTCATCCTAACGTAAGACAAAGTTATGATAGTAGATACGTAGAACTTCTGTTTTATTGAGACAGGAAACTAACATTAAATTTGCTTTTATGCATTACGCATTTAAACAGTTTGCTTTTATGTAATATAAAATATAAAACACATACCCTAGATCCAAAGTAAACAGACGTCATTGCGAAAGAAATTTTTTCACAACATTTCTGTACGTCGACCAATATCATGTTCCTACGAATTGCTTATGGGCTTTCATTGTATTATAAAGGCATGGTATGATGATTAAGCGCTGTTATATATAGGCATCATTTAGTTAACATTATCGGGCAAATTTAATATATTCCTAATTGATTTATTACGTACTAGATTTGATAGCAATTATTTGCAAAGCAAATTTACGCAGGGAAAATTGACAAGGTAATTACTGCCTTAATTTATGATAAACTTGTTACATTAAATGTAATGTACCACATATCAACGTGTCATTTTTATACGCATTATCAGTCAAGAAAGCTGAAATAGCATAAATTAATATATAAATTAATTAACTATGCTAGGCTTACAGGTCAGATTATGTTTAGCTTAACGATTGTTAGCTAAACTAGATAGACTAGACCAGGATAGGTTAAATTAAAATCTATGCACAATAAATTATAAGGAACTTGGAAGTCTGATATCTACTACGTAAAACCGAAAAATCTTATTTGTTCCATTCTTTTGACTCGTATAAGACCTTTAAAACTTCGTAGTCAAATATTTGCTTCACCACCATAGTATATTTTTGAGCATTTTAACAGATTTATTTTCAGACTTCATTAGCGATTTTCGATAATTTAGCGTAAGAGAAATTTGAAAAATATTTGAATCCAGTAAGGGGGTCATCAATCAATCGGTTTATTTAAAAAACTTCCAAGTCCGTCACAGTTACATGGGTGCCAAAAATAAATGAAAGGTAAGACAGACGTTTGGAATTCAACTATAGATTATTTCGAATTGGAATCTCCTACCATCTAGTGATTATTTGCCTACAACGCTATGATAGTCACAATTCATTGTCTTCTACACATAGTTCACTATACTTCGAATAGATGGCGTTAAACATATATTAATCATCTAATTTGATAAGTGTCGCTAATTGTTTAAAATACGCTTATTATTATTACAAGCTATTTTGATATTATACAAGGAGTGGTTAGGAGAAATAAAAACTATTAAAGCTTTCAGCGTTTATTTATATTTACAAACAAACATGTTAACTTCAATGCTAAGTCACTTAAAAATATCACTTTCGAAGTGCCACGGACTTGAAATAAGTACACAATAAACATCATCCAACACTTATTCAAAATCATAATATACAATCACAATAAATAATACGGTAACATAATGTAAAAATTACTTCTTTGCGCATACCTAAAGTACATTATATATTCTCAAAATCTCCGTTTTTAAATGTCAATTCCAAATATAATTATAGAGAAACCACGCAATTTATGTCGCATGTTAATAAAATCGCATATTAGTTAAATAAAAAATTGCAATATTATTAATCGTCGATATCATTACAAAATTCGTTAAATTTGATTCGTTATGAACTACCGTTCAACAAACTAGCCAAATTACGCAAGTCGAGAAGTTCTACAAAATCCTCCTGCTTTTAAATTACGAAACTGTGATCTTTAAACTAGTCAATGTCGCTTGTAAGTTTGATTGAAAAAAAGTGACATTTTATTCTTGAATTTTGTAACACAATAGTTACACTGTAATTAATAAAATACAACTTTATCAAATACTACTAGATATTTTTGCATTTTTAAACGTAATAAGACAATACAGTGATATCAGTATTTAATTATTTAGATACATTATAATATAATGTTCTTTGTAAGCGGTGTGTGAACGCAAGTTATTGAACCTTAAATTTACTTATTCAATAGCTTTTAATTTATCACGCCAAAACCCTACACAGACAAGAATAATAAATCCTCCAATAATCGATTTCAATCAACATAAAACAAATTTATTTTGAATGTTTATGAAAATGATACTAATTAATTCAAAATAATCATAAGTATTGAATGTATGATCATATTTTAAAATTTCAATCAAAATATAATTATTAATTTCCAATCGCTACAGGCAATAAGGTCTGAATAGATAACACAACTGCTACATAGTTTTTTGCTGCCAAGCAGTAGTGAATTCACACTGATTACACACTAAGGCACAATGGGCTTTGGCCATAAAACATGACCCCAAGAAAAGTGTTGTATACGGAACATGTCTTACATCAAATAGAAAAATAGTGTTAAGAAACAGAAATTTTCATATCATTCCCTAAATCTACATCAATTTAATAAATAAAGGGTCAGAAGAACCCAAAGAATATAATTAATTAGTATATAACATATATATGCAAAGTGCAATAAGCGATTAGCTCAAAAATATTTTTACTTCTAAAACTTCTTGTAGTCTATTTTGTTCTATAAATAGCTGAGCGTTCAAGCAGAATGATGTGAGAAGTTAATGAATAAAAAAATAATGAATCTATTCTTTGAACATCTCGGAAAATTTATTGCTCCTGTATTACTGATTACACAGGTCTGACTTAATGTCAATTGGTAATTTTTACCAGGTAATCCAAACGATGGTGAAAAGTAGGGTATAAAATCGCATATAAAATCGACACTAAGATACGTAAAATCGTCCAGTAATTCCTTAAGCCTTAATGGCCCAAAACCCGAAATTAACTTTATATAAAATACAAAAAGTGTCTTTTTGGTCCAAATCCAAGCATTATTTCTATATTATTAGTCACAAATAGCAAACACGTTAGGTACACAAAAACATTATCAATCTTATAGTTAAAAGTAATCACTAATCTTATAGCTCCATTTGTGGCCAAAGGTGCTATTTCAGAACGGAATTGGGCCAAAAGCAAGATCAAACTTATATGTATATAAAAAAAATCTGCAACTAAATTCGAATTAGTACCCTCGAAGTACTTCTATTTCTAATTCAATGTAAAATTCGTCGTGTCAAACAAAATATTAACCAATGGTCCTATTAGTTGAGGTTTACTGGTCCTATTAGGTGATAGATACTAGAAGCGATCTGTTGTTGCTGTGTCTAGAACATAATGAGTCGATGAATACCCTCATAATGAGCTAACACCCAACACGCCAAAATGACATCGAAAGTTATGCATCTTATAAATAATACATAATTCTCATGGTCCAAATTCTTTTCACGCGAATGTACTGTACAAAGTCAATATGACAAAAGTAAAGAGCGATACGGACGCAACATCTGAACTAGAACTGGGATTGATCTTAGCCGCAATCTTATCAGTGAAATTCTTAAATTTATTTGCAAATTTGTCCAAAATGTCCGATCGAGGCGTTATATCGCAAGCGGTATGACTTATCGCTCTGAGAACTGGCGCATAAAACACCCTAAAATTCACATCGTTAAGATCCAACTTCGCGTACATCCAAATTGGCATCCTATTGGACAGAATCCAAAGGTTATCTTTATAATCCACCTTTATGTCAGTTGGGTATATCATTTTAGTATCATCCATATAAATACGACCCTGGTTTTTCATGATGTACTCTTTGTTCGTTGTCCTCCAACACGCCACGGCATTCAAATTGACCAAAGAGTAGAAAAGAACGCCCGTTTTCGGATCTACAAATGATGCACTGGATTGGGCATTGGGGCCTCTACTTCCTAATAGTTTAAATGCATCAAAATTGTTTTCCGCGACGGACTGATTCCGTAGGTATTCTGTAGAAACCGCGAATTCGTTGTAGCTGGCCATCGGGTGGAAATACAGTGTGCTGTAATTATCTGGGTTGGGTGCAGATAAACCCAAGCCAAAAATGGCATCGGTCCAGCTGAAATTGTGGCCCTTAACATTGAAGTCGCACGCTAAAGGATCAGGGTGGAAGTAGTGATGAGTGATCCGCCAAGATTCATTCTTCTCCCAGGAATAAACAACGATTCCCGCTTTACCAACGTCTCCGGCGTATGCGTAAGTTTTATCGTAATCTGTGTCCTCGACAGCGATGTTAGCGAAACCAGAGTCTTCCTTCACTTGGTCAGCCGGAAAAACGTATTTCCTGAGTAAATTATCAGACTTCAGATCGTACACAATAATGGCTGGTGGGTATTTGGTAGTGTTTGCTTCCAAATTGCCCATTTTACCATTGTCTAAGACCCACAAGCGACCGCAACGATCAGCACGAATTCGAAATGGCGAAACGATTTCTGGTTTGCCATCAGCACCAAGGGAATGCGCTGCCCAGCTCGGATACGGTATCAATTTTGGCGATCTTGTTGAATTATCTGCAAATGAAAAAATAGAGTAAAGTAACATTGTAAGAACATATTCTAAGCGATACCATACAAAAAAGTTCAACTTGTAAATACCGAATTATTGTTAAAATAATAAGATAAAACCGTATTTGGAAATGTGAGTCCATCCAATAAGGTATTTAGTAGCAAGACATCTGTGACAAATCTGAGGTAATTTTTCAATTTTGATATCATACTTTGTGGGATTTGTTACTTCTATAATAAATAAACAAAACGCACCTAGATAACATTAAGACCACTGAAACTCATAACTTTCAGTGCCAAGCCCTTTCAAGGCTATACATTGACATTTACTAAAAAGAAAACAATTAAGATCAAAGCATTCATTTCTAGCAAAAATGTCGAAAGACGCCCTTTTGTGGAGCAAAAAATAATGAGAGAAATTTAATAACAATTGCGATTGTGTAAGGTAAGTACGTAATTACGCAACTGCTTAACGACAACTGTAAAGGTTACCACAGGCTGACTACGCGACATTTCCACAACTCTTACATGTTTCATATTCGAAAGACAAATGAAACGAATCGAGTTTCAATGCAACTGCCTCCCAGATCAGGGAATCCGAACGCAATTAAAAAATTTAAAGTGCTATTTTACAATATAAGTAGCTGTTGCTATTGTGTTCTTTCGAGCTATCTAAAACTTCTAATAATGCGATGTGACAAGAGAATTTCAAATTTTTCTTCTGTAATATTTTACTTAATACCGAGACCAAAACATACCATACGGTACCTAAAATAGCTTTCTAAATTGCTTTAAGTGTTATACATATTTACGCGAAAACATGTTTAAGACGCAAAAGAAACGATTCTTCATGAGTACGACGAAATGTCTTGTTACGTAAAGATGTCTGGTGGCGCGCCATGACGAGACAGTCCTCTAGTTTACATAAGGAAAGACGGGGATCGCTACATATCGTTAGAAACTTAATGACAATTGCCTAACATGCCCCAAACCTACATATTAATACGTGAAAATTTGCCTCCTTTTGGAGCGTATTGCGCGCACAGAGAAATAGGGAGATTTGGCATAGATATATTTTATATATGAAAACCTACAAAATAGGCACATTATTTTAAATAAGCGATCACTAGTTAAAATTATTAGCTAATATCTAAAGACACTTAAAATTTAATTCCGTTAGCCCATAGAAATAACATTTCGAAAATAACTAGCCAAAAGTAGTAAAATAACTGCCTGCCTTAATTATAAAATCCGAAAACAATCTACAAAAGGTATTTTTACAATTAAGGTACAACAAAAATTGTTGTAGCAACAATCGATGTTATTTTTAAAGTTTCATGTCCTTCAAACAACCTTATTGTGCATTGAAAGTGTCAACTGTCTTATTCGTTTTTTTCTCAAATCTTACATTAGATGCCCCTTAAACCTTTACTTATACATCCTACAAATCCATATAGTTGTACAATATTTGTCGTTAAAAATTAAAAGAAGACATTCCAAGCGATGTTGAGTAATGCATATGTGTCATTTTCGAGATTCGTGCATTCGAATCATTGTATAATCGGGGGAGGAGTACATTGTAAGCCACAAAACTATTTTGAGCTGTCCCGAAAGACTATTAAGACCATTATTATTATTTCCGGAACATTTGACAACAAAATTTGAAACAACGGTCTTAGGTGCATCTTAGGTGCATCACCTTCAAAAGTACAATGAAATGAAAAAGATAATACAGAAATGTAAAAAGAGAATTTAGGGCTGACCCTTTTTGCCAGGTATGTGCGTTAAAAGTGAACCAGTCATTATTGAAGAATGTGGTTTGGCTGTATCTTATTGACCTTTCGTCCTTTTTCCAAAAACTCGCACCTAACTTAATAATGAAACATAAACTTTCCAAGAAATTTGTACACAAGCTTTTTATTTCGTAATTGCGGTACATTCTGTCGATTTTGTAAAGCAGTGATTTGGTATCCTAATAGAAATTGCAGTTGGCTTGTAGTGCTGTTTAGTATAGTTTCTATAAATGTAGCTATTTATGCACTAATGTTTCACCCCTTTTCTTTGTTTTCAAAACATAGAATTTTAATTTACTTATTAATTTTATTTATTCTTCATTGTTAACCTATAGCTAGGTTACAAAGGGTGGCCCTAATGTCTGTTGGCATTCTCTACTAGTCAACCCGGAGTGATGGTGATTCTGTTTGCCGTCCGGGCAATTCATTTATCCATAACATCAGCGACATAAGTAAAGGGCAATGTATGAAAGAATTTTTTAAAATAAGGACATAATAGTGATGCACTTAGATATTCAGCATCGCCAAAAAATTTGTTGTCATTATTATATCCTCATGCAAGGTTCCTGACAGAGCTGGAAGTGCACTCCCAGATATCTTTATTCTTGCAGACTTATCGTGTTTCTTTCATATTCAGTAGTTGCTGTTTTCAAAAGATCTAGAATGCAAAATAATTTGCTTACCATTCAAGTTAATATAAGTCAAGCTAGCTGGTACACCAGCTCGCCACCTAGGGACGGTTATAAACAACCTGTCCTCGTAAACCTCTAAGCCCATGGGCATGTTGTTCTCTGGAATAAATGTCTTGGAGTCTAAGGCCTGCTGTCTAGCTTCAGGGCTAAGAAATTGGAAGTCCAGCTGATTCCACTCGTAAACGATGTCCAGTTGCTCCATACAGGTGCAGATGTACACCAGCTGGAGTATGATGAGGGTCTTGAGCCCCCCCATTGTGGAGCTGTAATATAAAAAAGGAACAATTTCAATGCAAATTCAAAACTTTTTCATCATCATGAGCAATTCACAATGAAGGAATACAATAAATTGTGATTGAATGAAATGACGAAGGAATAAAATAATGAACTAAGAATATAATTAACGAATGAAATAATAAACAAGAGAATGATTTGAAGCATTTATGTAAGGGATAGTTTGCTAAGGATATGAACATTTGCGAATATGAAATATGACGGTACATGTTTATACCTATTTTGTATTCTGTATTCCTTCTTACTCTATATTTTGATATTGAAACAGTATTGTATAATAATTGTGTTTAGGGCTTTGTCAATTTTCAAGTTTTATCTAAATCATTTTTTGGTTTTATCTAAATCATTTTTAGACTGCCTCGTTGGTCGTGTTGGTTGCAAGTGCGACTGCCGATCGGGAGGTCCCGGGTTCGATTCCCGGGTC